>PVKE010046132.1:0-12368 GCA_004027555.1 Craseonycteris thonglongyai | reverse complement strand
TCGTGCCCTCTTCGCCCAAGACAAGAACATGTAAAAGCCATATCCCAATGCTAGGGATGTAAGTGATGTATTCCCTCAGGAGGCTTGGGCAGCCAATAGGTATCTTTCCCCTCCTCCTGCTGCCTTGAAACTACAATCATGTAAGAATTGTTAATTAATTTTAACTACTTTTCTGAGAACCAGGACCTAGCGGTGGCTTGTTTTTTCACTCTCATTGGGAAACCACTCTTGTTGGTAAACCATTCTTGTTGGGAAACCACTCTTTCTGTCAGGCTCACACTAACTAGGTATCCCTTTCACTGCACCATCATATGCAGACCTCTTGGACAGTAATTGAAGCCCCCAATCTTGGCATTCTCACCTACTTCCTAAGTGCAATCATTATACCGAATGATTTTAATGATGCATGGGAATGGCGGAGCCTATTGCAAAGTTGCTCTTTCAGCTCATGTATCACTGCTGAAATTTAGTATTTTTGCCTAATATTTCAAATCCCTTCAACTTTTAAATGGATAAAGTCTGACTCTAGGGCTTAAGGAAACTTGAGTGGCCAGCTTGTATATACCTATTTCCTTGAATACTGAAAATGCTCTCCAAACTTCGGGGAGAGGAACTTCACTGTTCCCCTCAATGTATTACTCTTGTGTTGAACTTGGTTACATTTGACTGTAATCTCCTGAATTTGAGATCATGTCTCATTGTTTTCTATCCTTGATAGTGTGCAGCACAGACTAAATGCTTGTTGGTGTATTGCTGTATTATTATTTTTAAGATTTATTTTATTGTTTGACAGAGAAAGAGACAGAGAGAAGGGGGAGGGCCTAGAGCAATCTCCACAGCTGCACGTCATTAGTTCTGACAGTTTCATTCCACAGGCTGATGTGGGGCTGTGCAGGGTGGGAACCGGGCCAAGGGGCCTCCCACCCACGAAGCACACCCTGGATGGGAACTAAGCTGGGGGCCTCCCACATGGGAAGCATGCCCCAGTTCAATGTATGGGCCCACATGGGCCGGGGCCAGGATTTGATCCTCAGATCCCATGATTGCAAGGCAAGCGCTTAACCCACTGAGCCATCCCTGCTTCCCTGTATTGGCATATTAATGTTTAAACTTTGAGGCAGTGGGAAATGGGCAGTTAGTCAACTTTTAACTAACTCTTAAAACCTTTTTTAAAGTTACAACTGCCCAGGTTACTGTGATTGGCTTGGCCTTCATTCTTCATATAAGACTATAGAAACGATAGAAAATAGAGTAATTTTGTCTTACCCCATTTTGAGCTCAGAAGAAGCTGCTGACTGCTAAGATAGAAAACCAATGGGAAGCTAATGTATAATTTATTTGGTACCCGGTACCCACAGGAAACATCTGTTGTGATTTTATAAGCTTGTACAAATTCAAAATAAGATAAGTGAAGAAAATGTGTCTATTTAAAAGACAGCATAGAGTCTTCTCTAAGCACGTTAAGAAGAGAGATGTCTGCAGCTTTATTTGGCAAATGTATATAATCTCACAGGCAACACAGCTATTTTATTCATTTAATTAAAAATGGAAAATGTATTATAATGAAAAAAGTAAGCTGTGGAACGTGATACACTCTGTGAGTTCCTAACCTCTTTTGAAAAATTTGTGTGGGTAAGCTTTCCTGGCAATTAAGATGTTTAAAACAATGGAACAAAAGTACAGTTATGGGACAACTGGTTAATTTTCTCATAAAGTTATTTTTTAAATCCCTTGCCAAGTAAGTGATAAACAAAAACTGAAACATTGATGTTAATTACCATTATTAGTACTGATAGTAGTTCCCACTAATGATCAGGTTTGTTCTCTACTCCATTTGCTGAGCTTTGTGAATTATTAATGGGTACAAGGGCTACTTTACCACAGATGGAAATACTTTGCAAACTGTTCTGTGTTTTTTTTTTAAGATTTATTTTATTGTTTTTGACAGAGAGGCTCAGAGAAATCTCCTTAGTTGTACATCATCAGTTTTTGCTATAATTTTTTTCCACAGGTGGGCGGGGGGCAGTGCAGGATAGGAGCCAGGAAGGGGAGCTCCTGCATGGGTTGTGCACCCTGGAAATCTGGGGACCTTCCACATGAGAAGCTTGCCCCGGCAGGAACCGAACTGGGGTGGGAAGCACACCCCAGTTCAGCACATGGATCCAAGCAGGCCAGGGCAGGGTCTGGGACTCGATCCTTAGACCTCAGGGCTCCAACGCAAGTTCTCAACCTGCTGAGCCATCCAGGCTTCCCCTTGCAAGCTGTTTTCCAAAAGACATGTCAGCAAAATCCTCAGTGTTCAGACCAGCTTCCCATGTACATCCATAAATATTGTGCTAAAAGAATCTGTCTTTCTAATAACCACTGGGCCTATGATCAATATGTTAAAGCTAAAGACAGTATGACTCTGCATATGAAGCTGCATCAGGACTTACAGAGTTCTTGCTTGGTCCTGAGTCATTGTGAAACACTGGGCAAGTCAGTTTATGTCCCTGGATTTCTCAGGCACCTGTGTAAATTAAGAGTGTTTAATTAGATCTACCTTCCCTCCCCTTGAAATTTGATTATAATTTGAGGCCAGTTAGATTCTGGCCTTAAATACAAAATACTCCTAGCTCTGCACAGGTGGATATGAGATCAACTATAAACTCAATTCTGGTTTAATACTGCAAAGATCATGAAACAGTACTTAGTTTCAAGTCTCCATGTGGCTCACCAGTCCCAACTCCATGCGGTGCAGAGCAAGAGCCTGATAAATGACCAATTACTGCTTTGGGGCCAGTTGTAAGAAGACTTATGACCCCTTGAGTCACTGTGGAGGAGAATCAGACGCCGAGCAGCAGCCTGTGTCCCAGTATTAGAATAACTAACTCTTAGATTTGTACAGTGCTTTGAGCTCTTTCAAGTATTTCACACATATTTTCTCATTTTATCCAGAATAAAATGAGGGTAATGATGAAGACAGTCTGCAAGCACATTTTCAAGGAACATGAGTGGAGGTTTTCAATCTTAGGCAAAATGAAGGACTGTATTTTTCCTCAGGGATGAGATTGCATTTATGTTGTTCTTCCTGAATTTCATTAGCTTCTCTTAACTTGAAAGAAGACTGTGAAAGGCAATGAAGACATTGAGAATGTGGCAGAAAATGCTGAATATAAAGTAGAAAAAAATGGAAGTCTTCCCTTTGAATTTAAAGAAAATAATGGTCTTGGCACTCTAATCATAGGGTTTGATAATTGAAACAACGTGCTGATTGTCAGAACCAGGGAAATTGCGTGAATCTGAAACTTGAGGCCAGAACTACTTGAAAAGATAAATTCAAGGATTTGGCCAGGTTGCTGAAAATGATTGTACAAATTTAGCGGGAGTAACTTAATTTTTTTGTTCCCACTGTTCTTGAGTAATGAAACCTTCAAAACACTATCAAGCCTAGAAACAGATGGGAAAAGCAGATGCACCTTGAATTTTCCTTCAGCGTTCCTGAATTCCCCTGGAGAGAGGAGGAAAAGGATGTATTCCTGGGAGCTTTGTAGTTTGGTCCATTTCCAACCATAGGGATCTGGCTTGCATGACAATGGCAGATGAACTATTGCCCTTAAAAAAATGCAGTTTCACGATTTTTGTTATAAATATTATTATTAAAAGAAAGTGAACATATAGGTATGTGCATATGGTTGGTTTTTGTTTGTTTGTTTTTTGTCCCCCCACCCCCACCCCTTAAAGAAGTGATAATGTGGTTGTTGGATTGGGACTTTTTTAAAACCTATTTTTATCAGGGTTATTGGAATTTTGGAAAGCCTCCTGGGTCTCCCTCTGGCTGTAACAATATGTTCAAGCTATTAAAAGTGAGCTCTAGCCTGAGACTGGCTGGGCTATTAAAAATCACAAAACCTATTAAAAGGTAGGTAAAACAAATTTTGGGAGTAGATACCCAGAAGTGGGATTGCTGGGTCATTTGGTAATTCTATTAATTTTTTTTTTAATTTTCTTTTTTTTTAAGATATTATTTTATTTATTTATTTATTTATTTATTTATTGTTTTTGACAGAGAGAGAGAGAGAGAGAGAGATACAGAGACAGAGCGAGAACTGAACTGGGAGAACTCCCCAGTTCAGCATATGGGTCTGCACGGGCCAGGGCCGGGATTCGATCCTCGGTCCCTGGGGCTTCAAAGTGAGTGCTTAACCCACTGAGCCATCCCGGTTTCCCAATTCTATTAATTGTTTTGAGGGAGCATTCTGTTTTCCACAGTGGTTGTACCAATTTTCATTCCTACCAGCAGTGTATGAGGGTTCCTTTTTCTCCACAACCTCTCTAGCTCTTGTTATTCCTTGTCTTGTTGGTTATAGTCATTCTAACAGGTGTGAAGTGGTGTCTCATTGTGGTTTTAATTTGCATTTCCCTAGTTGCTAGTGAAATTGAACATTTTTAATATATCTGTTGGCCTTTTGTATATCCTCATGGGAGAAATGTCTGCTCAGGTCTTCTGCCCATTTTTCAATTGGATCATTTTTTTTGTTGTTGTTGCTGCTGTTGTTGAGTTGTATGAGTTCTTTATATATTTTAGATATTAGCCACTTATTAAAAGTATTGTTTGCAAATATTTTCTCGGGGGAAGCCGGGATAGCTCAGTGGGTTAAGTGCTCACTTTGCAGCGCCGGGGACCAGGGATTGAATCCCGGCCCCGGCCCGTGCTGAACCATATGCTGAACTGGGAGCTTCCCCAGTTCAGTTCTCTGTCTCTGGATCTCTCTCTCTCTCTCTCTCTCTGTCCAAAATAAAAATAATAATAATAATAATAATTAAAAAATACATATATTTTTTCCCATTTGCTTGGTTGCCTCTTTGCTTTGTTGATGGTTTCTTTTTTTTTTTAAGATTTATTTTTATTGTTTTTGACAGAGAGAGAGAGAGAGAGAGAGAGAGAGAGAGAGAGAGAGAGATACAGAGACAGAGAGAAGGGGGAGGGCCCCAAACAGTCTCCATAGTTGTACATCATTGGTTCTGACATATAGTTTTTTTTATTCCACAAGTGAGTGCGGGACTGCACAGGGCAGGAACTGGGTCGGGGTGTCACCCCAGTGAGAACTGAACTGGGGGCACTCCCCAGTTCAGCATATGGGCCCACACGGGCCAGGACTGGGATTCGATCTTCGGTCCCCGGGGCTGCAAAGTGAGCGCTTAACCCACTGAGCCATCCCGGCTTCCCTGTTGATGGTTTCTTTTGCTGTGCAGAGCTTTGTAGTTGATATGGTCCCATTCACTTATTTTTGCTTTTACTTCCCTTGCTTTTGTGGTCAAGTTCATAAAGTCCTCTCTGAACCTAAGGTCTATACATTTAGTACCAATGTTTTCTTCTGTGCACTTTATTATTTTGGGTCTTATGTGGAGGTCTTTAATCTACTTTGAGTTATTTTTGGTATATGGTGACAATTCACAGTCCAGATTCATTCTTTTGCTTATAGTTTTACAATTTTCCTAGCACCATTTTCTGAAGAGGCTTTTTCTCCATTGTATATTTTTCACTCCTTTGTCAAAAATTGTCTGTCCATATATTTGTGGGTTTATTCCTGGGGTTTCTATTTTGTTCCATTGGTTTGTGTATCTATTTCTCTGTCATTACCAACCTGTTTTGATTATTGACACTTTGTAGTGTAGATTGAAGTCAGGGAGCATGAAGCCTCCAGCCTTATTCTTTTTTTGTAAGATTTCTTTGGTGATATGTGTTCTTTTGTGATTACATACAAATCTGATAATTTTTAAATCTATTTCTCAAAAGAATATCTGCGGGATTATGATGGGAATGGTGTTAAATCTGTATGTTTTTTGGGGGGTAATATGGCCATTTTAACTATGTTGTTTCTTCCAATCATTGAACATGGAACGTCTTTCCATTTCTTTGTACCTTCTTTAATTTCTTTTAATAGTGTCTTATAGTTGTCCATATATAAGCCCTTCACGGTCTTTAAGTTTATTCCTAGGTATTTATGTTCTTTTTGTTGTGATCACAAAAGGTTGTTTTTCTCAAACTTTGTTCATATATAAAAATGCAATGGATTTTTGTACATTGATTTTATATCCTGCAACTTTACAGTACTATATGTAACCCGGTGTTGATCACAGAGCTGTTCACAGTGGCCAAGTCATGAAAACAGCCAAAGTATCCTTTGATAAATGACTGGGTAAAGAAGTTGTGGTACATTCACACAATGGAATATTACTCAGTGATAAGAAAGGTGAAATACTGCCATTTATGACAACATGGATGGACCTTGACATTATCATGTTAAGCAAAATAAATCAGATTGGAAAAATTGAGAACCATATAACTTCACTTATATGTGGAACATAAAACTGAAAGTAACAAAAACAAAATCTCATGGACATAGTCAATAGTTTAGTGCTTACCTGAGGGTAAAGGGGGAGGGAGTGGGAGAGGAGAGAGTGGCATCAAATATATGGTAATGGAAGGAAAACTGACTCTGGGCAGTGAGCACATAATGCAACACATAGATGATGTACTGTAGAGTTGTACACCTGGAACCTATGTGATTTTACCAACTAATGTCACCCCAATACATTTAACAATTAAACAAAATAAATAAAAAAATAAAAGTAGGAAAAACAACAAGAAGGAAGGAACCATTTTTTATTAATTGACTTGATGTTTGTGGGAGGATCCACTTTACAATGGAAAGGAACATCAAGCAACTTTGTTTTTATTCTAAAGCCTCCCTATTTGAGAACCAAATGGACTGAAGTACACACATTTGTGTATCCCTGTGCTTCTTGCAATGTGGTCACCAGCACCCCTTGAAAGCTTGTAAAAACAACAAATTCTCAGCCCCCTCCCCCCACTGAATCAGAAACTCTGCAGGTGAGGCCCAGCAATCTGTTTTAACAAACTTTTCAGGGGAATCTGATACAAGCTCAAGTTTTTAATTTAATTTTGTTTTATTTTAATTTTTATTGTTTTGAGAGAAGGTGAGACAGAGAGAGGGGGAGGGGGGGATGGTCCAGAGCAGTCTCCATAGCTGTACATCATTAGTTGTGACATGGTTTGTTTCACACAGGTGGATGTGGGGCCAGGGGGAGCCGGAGCTGAACCAGAGGCCTCCCACATGGAAGATGAGAACCTTCACTGCAGAGCCATCATTGCAGTTACTCGTTGCACCACAGTTTATCATATGGGGTTGTACCATCCAGGGCCAGGAACAGACCTCAGGATTGAGAGGCAAGTGATAAACTGCTATACTATCCTGGCATCTCCAAGCTCAAGTTTGGGCATTGATGGTTGTTAATAGAGTGGCTTTCAACATTGTCTGACAATTGGAATCACCTATAAAACTTTCAAAATAAATATTCCTGTGTGGTTCCCACCTCTGGAGATTCTAAATGAATTGGTCTGTGGTATGGCCTCATCACTGATTGTTTTGAAACCTCTCATGGTTATTCTAATATTCAAATGAGCATGAGACCTACCCACAGTGCTAGTCTCAATCTACTCTCTTCTAAAGGCAATTTTCAAAGAAGAAAAAGAAGGAGACAATAGTGATAGACAAATCAACCAAAATGGAAGTTTGGGGAAAGGCAGATAAAGTGAGTTACTCACACAGAATGCCTTTTGCTCTATGGCATCTGACTCAGTCTCCAGAACCTTTCAAGTGATGAATAATTCTCCAGGTAAGAATATTCTATTTTTTTGTGTGCATGAGGAATTCTTGCATTTGTGGTTTTCAACTTCAAAGCTTCTGTCAGAAAGTTTCCTGTGGGATTCTCTAAAGCCAAAAAAAAAAAAAAAACAACCCACGAAAAAACAAAGCATAAAGAAGTAGCATAACAATTTTGATAAGTTACTTTGCTACTCAAGAATATTGGTGAAAAAGCATCTGCATTGCTCTTGTTCTTTGAGACCTTAAATGATAAAGTTACATTTTAAGCCTGCATTGATTTTACCTCATTGTCCCTTACAGTTAGGAGGGGTGTTGGAGGCCACAGATGGTACAGGGATACTCTCCTGTTTCTGTAGCCTGGTGTCCTTCACTGGAACTTGGCCGGCAAACTTACTGTGTCACACTTGCAGCAACCAATTTTTAATAAGTTCTTTGATATTAACAAGTTCAAATGGAAATATTTCTTCTGAGAAGTTCTACCCATTTATCTCAGTTCTGTTTTCCAGAACCACTCCTAAGAAGCAGGTTGTTTACAATTCTTCTCAGATCAAGGGAGGATATGTAACTCAAAAGTCTGGTGGGGGTTTTGAGGGTTGTGATCATATGGATAACTCCTTATGGCATTTTCCCCATTGGTTTTTGAACCAACTGGGCATGTACTTCAATCACTTCCCTCTGAACTGGACTGATTTGCAGAAGGGTAGAGCAGTTATCTCTAAGTGTGTCTATCACACCCTATGGGCAGGCAGAAGTCCCCATCAACGCTGACAAAAGATCCACCAAGGCTGGGGTATACACATGTCTGACCCTCTTTTTCCTCATCTCCTATGCAGGAGAGGGGGTGAGTTGAAAAGAGAAATTCAGAGTTCCTTCCATAATGACCCTTCCTGGGGAGAAGATGTTACCAGATGGAGCCAGGTATAATTACTCAATGGTTGCCAGCCAAAAGACAACTCCGAGAAGACTCTTATAAGGAACACACTATTTTTGTGCCAGCAGGAAGGACACACAAGGGGTGGAGATGGGGGTATCACGTCTCCAAAGTGGCATGTCACTGAACAAAGAATCAAATTAGTCTTTATTCAGAGGAATCATGCATAAACATCAAGGTGAGCTTAGTCATCACGTGTATAGGTGGGTACATTCCCGTGTCTGCGCAGTTACAAAGCGTGCCCACACACACGTGGAATGTTCAAAATGGCAGAAAGTCTCCACCCCTGGAAGGAGACTTTATTTACTATTATTATGAGGGTATAATGAGAACAGTTCTGGAGGAGGGCAACATAGACTCCTCGGTCCACCCCTGGGCGTTTGCAGTTGGGTCAGCCTCTAGGTTCTACAAATCATCCTGGGCTTTTTTCTGAAAAGGCAGGTCTGGCACATTTAAGTCCTTACTTTACATGGAGTTGTTTTTTTTATTAAGGAAGGAATCCAATTTTGTTTTCTTCCACATAGATAAACAGGTGTTCAAGAAACCAACCTTTCGGAAAGCTGGGATGGCTCAGCGGGTTAAGCACTCGCTTTGAAGTCCCGGGGACCGAGGATCGAATCCCGGCCCTGACCCTGGCCCATGCTGAGCTGGGGTGTGCCCCCAGTTCAGTTCTTGCCGGGGCCTATGTGAGAGGCTCCCGGTCCAGTTCCTGCCCTGCGCAGCCCTGTGCCCACCTGTGGAGTGAAACTATATGGAAAACTAATGCTGTCAACTATGGAGACTGCTCTGGGCCCTCCCCCTTCTCTCTGTCTCTCTCTGTCTCTGTTTATCTCTGTCAAAAATCAATAAAATAAAATCTTAAAAAAAAAGAAACCAGCCTTTCCCCCAATTTATAATGACCCTTCTGTCATGTGTCATATTTTCATTTAGGAATGAGTCTGTTTCTGGGCTTTCTGGTTTTGTTACTAGGATCAATTGGTATATTCCTTTGCCGAAACTACAATAATTTAATTGCTATAGTTTATAAAAATGTTAGCTATCTGATATGAGTTCTCATTCTTTGTTTTTCTTCAGAAGTTTCTTGGCTATTTTTGGTCTATTATTCTTCAATATAAATTTTTTAGAATCTGCTTGTTAAATATCTTTGAAAACTTGGTAGGATCTTCATTAAAATTTCATTGATTTTATAAATGAATTTGGAGATGAGAGAGCCTTATGAAATCATATTCTTATCTAGGAATATATTTCCCCATTTATTTAATTATTTTAATGTCTCCTAATAATTTTATAATTTTCTCATAAGGATCTAATATAATTTTTTTAGATTTATTTTTATCATTTTTGACACACAGAGAGAGGTACAGAGGGAGACAGAGAGAAGGGGGAGGACCAGAGCAGTCTCCATAGTTGCACATTATTAGTTTTCCAGAGTTTCATTCCACAGGTGGGGGCGGGGCTGCACAGGACAGGGACCAGCCGGGGGTCTCCTGCCCTGGGTGGGAGCCCCACCTAGGCCTACCACATAGGAGGCTCGTTTGGTGAGAATTGAACTGGGGCACACCTCAGTTCAGCATATGGGTTGGCACATGCCAGAGCTGGGATTTGATCCTCGGACCCTGGGGCTGCAAACCGAGTGCTCAATCCACTGAACCATCCTGGCATCCTGATTTAATATAACTTGATTTGGTACCATGTGCCTCATTGTCTTTTGTTGCCATTTTAAGTTGTATCTTTTGAAAACCTGTATTTGCTGTTTTTTACTAATGTGTTGTAGTGTGCTTATGATCTTGCTAAACTCTTATTAAGATTATTTGTAATTTTTTTCACTTCTACATAGACAGTTGTAACACCTCTCAGGTTTATTTCTTTCTTTTGAGTTCTTTTATTTATTTTTCTTTATCTAATTGCCAGGCTAGAGCCTCCAGGCCAATATTGAATAGAAGTGGTGATAGCATTATTTTTCCCTTGTTCGCAGTTTCAGAAGGGATTCTTTTAGCTTTCAGAGTGTGATGTTTACCATAGAGTTTCTTTTTCTTTTATGGCCTTTGGGAACTCAACACTTGCTATCAACTTTGTGCTGCTGGAATCTTTAGGTGGCCAATCTCAGTTACACACTCAACTTGGTATCTATTTTCTTATTGGTATCTCAATTAAGAATTATTCAGGAAGAATTCAACTGAACAGCCCATTATGCTGTATATTTAGCTTAATGAAGCCTGGAATTCAGTGATAGTTAGCTTGTTTCTGAGGAATATGAGAACTTAAGAAAGCTTTAACTTTCTTTACTGAATCCCGACTATCCTACTATTGTTGACTATTTTAATTATATCTTGTTTTTAATATCACAAACTAGATACTAGTTTTGTTTTATAGAGACAGTATTTGTTTACATTCACCCATAGCTTACCATAGTTTTGGCTCACCATTTCTTCTTGGATCTCAGACCTGCGTTCTGTGGTCATCTTCCTTTGTTGTGAAGCGCATCCTTTATAATTGCTTTATCAGAAGTCTGTTGCTAGCATATCCTGTGTTTGTCCTGAGTGTCATGTTTCCTCTGAGCCAAATCAACTGCAGCTCAAGACTGTCATTGGTGAGGATAAAAGAGAGCAATTCATCCCCAGCTTCTAGCTCCCATTGGTCTGAGTTTGCCCTCCATCCCCAAGGTGTTAACTCTCACACAACCAGGTTGTGTCCAATGAAATTATTGGGTGCTATTAGCAGGGAGCTTCAGGAGGGAGGGAAGAGGTGCAATGCTTAGGTATGAAGTGAGGCATTGTCAGGTTGCTTCTACCTTCAGCAGCATAGATTTCAATTGGTTGGAATCCATGCATCACTGGTCATCACAGTGGCAGCTTGTATAGGATTCAGGTAAAACAAAGAGGATATGAAGTGGTACAAAATAAGTGACCTATTTCATTGTGTTTTGTGATTTCTTTTCTCCCTCACTCCACCCTTTCCTACCTCCCTCCTTCCCTTTTATTTGTGGTAATTTTTGTAAAAACTGCATCTGTGGGAATCCTTTGAAATGTGGGTTTAATGTGCCTTCCTCCAGAAAGTTTGCTTCTTTGAGATTTCTGGACCTCTTCAGGTTTCCAGATTTCTTCAAGTAAATAATTTGCCTTTGTTTTTTCAGCTCATAAAAGTTGTGTTATTTCTAGATCCAATTTTACATGAGTACCAGCTTATAGTTATACATTCTCATGGGAGACCCTGCCACCCATACCACCACCCCCCCCAAAAAAAACAAAACAAAACCCTAAGAAAGGCAAAATGACTTTATTGTAACTCTATGTGAGTTGGATAGTTTCCCTTTTCACAGTGAGTTAAGAACTTGAAAGACCTGTCATTATAAATGTATCTCCCAGACAATTTTTCTCTTTGCTTGGGCACAGCCATTGTTCCTTTAAAAGTGAGAATTCTAGGCAACCAAGCCCTGCAGATCACCTCAGGGCAGAGCTAGCATTAGAATTTTGTTCTCTCTCTGGATTCTTGCTTTTGCTTCTTTTTGGCCACTGAAGACTTTCTTCATTTTCTTGCCAACTCATCTACCCATCCACGAGTTCTATGTAACTGCCTAGCCACCTGGCTATTTACCATTGTTTGGGGGGTAATTGGTGGTGGTGGTGGTGTGTCTATAAATTTCCATCCTCTTTAGGTATTCTGTAATAGGAGTATTTTCCATATTATCTGTTCTGTTAAACCAAGATCAAATTGCTATTGAATTCTAAGTTAACCATTAATGAGTTAGTTATTCCTACTTCTAT
>PVKE010046131.1:0-12368 GCA_004027555.1 Craseonycteris thonglongyai | reverse complement strand
TTGTGACTGTGTTATTTGACAACTGTAGGTCTTGTATCGCCGACATAATCTCACACTTGTTAGAATATTCCTCAAACAAACAATCGGCAGCAGTCAGAAATGCTTCTTTTAACAATTCACCATCCTGGAAAGGTTTTTTTCTTCTTTGCGAGCATGTGAGAAATTTTGAAAGAAGCAATGGTTGCCTTTTTAGATTTTTTCCACATGTCTAGTGAAAACAGTCTGTTGAGTAGTTAAACTTAATTTTAGTTGATTTATTTTTTTCTTTCTTACTTCAGATTTAAGTGGATAATTCATATCAAAAGTGGTATGACTTGTCTGAAAGTGACGTTCAACATTATGTTTTTTCGGCACTGCAATACTACTGCCACACAACAGGCAAGCACATTAACCTTTTGAATTAATGAAACAATATGATTCCTCCCAGTCTGTGTTAAAATTATAGGTTCGTCTTCTCTTATTTGGTCCACTCATTTTAGGACTAAAAAAGTAAAAATAAAAATAGTTATAGAACTACAATATCATATCAAATTGCCACCTTAATAGATTACCTACCTCGCTTTTAGTTCATTTAAAATTGAATATATCAAAACACTGTGATCCTAGCTAACTGTCACGACCCTATCAGTCCAGCAACCGCAATCAAAATGGCAACTTGGTGTCTCCCGGTTGGGTGGAGGAGAGTTTAAAGAGTGCAGCAGCTAAACAAGATGAGACATGTACAAAGGCGAAAGCTAGGGAAAAACTTATACATACGATATCGCAAATATACCAATGAATATAATAAACCTGTGTGGATACTCAAACAATATTTAAAAATTCTAACAAATGTATAAAAATAAATTATAGTTTTACTTAGTGTTTATGAAAAACTTCTGATGCAGTCAAATAATGGCGGGCACACACAAATCGGGCCGCGGGCGCCATGGCGCCCGTGGGCACGGGGTTGGGAATCCCTGATTTAAAGTATATATCAGCAGGTGGATCAGAAAAGAATACCAGAATGCCAAGTACAAATGAACTGGTAGTAACTATTATTTTTCTCCTGTATTTCCTGGCCTCAACTCAACACAACAAAACTCGAAAGTGACCACTATGGTTAGAGTACATGTTTTGGCTCAAGGTGCTATTTTTGGAAATGCGTACTAAAACTCAAAGACTGGGGGGAAATTCCCTGGGCTTTTCTCTTTTTTTCTCCCTTCTCTCATGCCCAGAAAATCCCATGATGGAGGCAATGACAGCAGCAATGAAACTGACTGACAGAGGTTATAGGAGTTAAAAACTCCCGAGGGAGAGGAACCTTTCTTGTATTTGCTGGAGCAATAGTCCCAAAAGGGCAATGCCAAATCCCGTTGTTTTTATTCTTTCTCTCTGCCTGCCCTTTGTGTCCCAGAGGCAGTGCATCCTGAAAGTGCATGGTTTCTGACTAGAGGACCAAAAAAGAATGCTCTAAGAAACCAGAAAGTACCACGAAAATAATGAAGAAGGAAGAGCTTAGGAAAGCAAACCCATAAAGCCACTTACAGCCACTTATGAACAACTTTAATCACCCCCTCCCATCTATGCATGTGTGGATCTGATCCTAATTAGCATGCCAAGGATTCTGAGAACTGAGCTAAAAGACTTTAACACTCAGGTCCCAGACTGTCCAATGGGTGTCACATATGGGACAGATTTGAATAGCATTGCAAAGGCATTGAACACTGAACTGACATTGGAGCTACAGCCCACAGAAATTTAGATGGAACTTACAGTCTGAATCTAACCTGGTCAACTAACTGCTAAAGAAATATATCAACACTCTCTATTGGACTGAAACAGATTCAGAGTCTATCTAATAACATAACATTCAAAATTTCCAGGATAAAATTTAAAATTACTCAGTACACAAAGAAATAAAAAAAATGCCAATTTACATGGGAAAAGGTGATCAATTAAATAGATGCCAATGATGAGATGATACAAGTGTTGAAATTATTTAACAAGTATGAGGAGGGACCCCCAAAAGCCTGGAATTTATTTATAAAAAACAGTGTATTTATTGTTACATGTTTAAACTTCAGTCACCTTCAAAGTTCTCTCCATCTGATGAAATACACTTATCAAGACTCTTTTTCCACTGCTCAAAACAGTTTTTGAATTCATCAGTTTTCATGCCTTTTAGTGCTTCTGCCTTTTTTTGTTTTACCTCTTCCGCATTGGCAAAATGTTTCCTTTTGGGGACTTTATTAATTGGCCAAACAAACAAACAAAGTCGCTTGGGGTAAGATAGAGTAAATAGGGAGGGTGGGGTAAAGAGTCATACTGTTTTTGGTAAAAAAACTGCTAAATACTCAGTGTGGTGTGGGCAGGTGAATTGTCATGCTGCATCTGTAAATTATCCATCATGAAATGGGCAAACACATGGAAAGAGTCTCTTAAAAAAAATTGAAGCTCAATGTAGCCTCTCACAACTCCAGTTGGTACACTGATGCAGATGGGTTCCTAGTATACTCACCTAGTAGGGGAAGCCTGTATGACAAGGGGCCTGCCCTTGTATGTTAAAGCAGTTATTATATTATAAAAATGCTCAAGTGAGCAAGCACCAAACTTGAGGAACACTCTTGAAAGAAAGTTAAACTAGGACACATTGGCAAAGTAAAGAGAATATATTGGAATGCAATACAGAGAAGAAAAAGAGTGATGCTGAAAAATATTTGAAGAAAAATAGCTGAAAGTTATCAAGAAGCTGAGAGAACTCCAAACATAATACAAAGAAATCCATACCCAGACACATCATAATCAAACTGCTGAAAAATAAAGAAACAGACAATTCAACAATAACAGAGTTCAACATTCCATTCTTGATAATAGATGGGGATAACTAGAAAGAAAATCAGAAAGAATATAGAAACTTACACACCACCACCCCAAAACTGACCTAGCTGGCATTTATAAAACATTCTTCCTAAGATGAGCAACGTAACACTTTTCAAGTACATGAAACATTTTCTAGGAATTGTTTGTGGGACTATAAAATGGTTCAGCAACCTTGGAAAGCAGATGGAAGTTTCTTTTAAAGTTAAGCATAAATTTACCATACAACCCAGCAATTCTACTTCTAAGAATCTACCCCAAAGAAATGAAGACATATGTCTACACAAGAACGTGTACTTGAATGTTCACAGCATTATTTTTGAGAACCCCAAAGTGGAAATACCCAAAATGTCCATCCACAGCAAATAGATAATAACGTGTTATATACCTACAAGGTGTGACAATTAAGTTTGCAAACTTGCCACTGAATGCTTACATTGGCAGCACTGTACAAACAACTCAATAAGGTTTCATTACTTTGATAAATCAGTGTCTCACAGCTGTGCTCATGTTGACATGTGGCGGTGTTTTGCTGAATGGCGTTCATTATTGTTGTTTCATGTTTTTGTGTGCTGTTGTGAGAATGTCAGAGCTTGAATTAGAGCAATGATCAAATATTAAATGTATTGTTAAACTTGGAAAGAATGGAAGTGAAATCAGGGACATGTTATTCCAAGTTTATGGGGATAATGCCATGAAGAAAACAGTAGTGTACAAATGGACTAAATGTGTTTCTGAGGGAAGAGATAGCATCACTGATGAAGAGAAGACAGGGCAGCCAGTAACAAGCAGAACTGACAAAAACATTGCAAAAATTCATCAAATTGTTCGTCAAAATTGTCAGTTGACTGTAAGGAGCATAGCAGACCAAGTAAACATCGATAGAGAAACAGGAAAATCTTCATTGAAAATCCTGACATGAGAAAGGTGTGAACTAAAATGGCCCTGAAGGAGTTCACCGATGAACAAAAACGAAAGGAGAGTTGAAGTTTGCCAAGACTATCTGGAGAGGCAAGACTATGTTTTGGGCCTTGTTATCATTGGAGATGCATCAAACATGGGTGTGCTGATATGGCCCACCAATATGACCTTGAAACAAAGTATCAAAGTGCACAATGGAAGTCAACCAATTCTCCATGACCAAAAAAGTTCCTGTCAGTCTAAATCAAGAGTCAAAACGATGTTGCTAACCATTTTTGATGTCAGAGGGGTCATTCGTTATGAATTTGTACAACTGGACAAATACTATTTGGAAGTGCTAAAAAGGAAGTGTGAAAAAGTTTTAGACAAAAACGACCTGAACTTTTTGTCAACTCATGTCTCTTGCATCGCAACAATGCGCCAGCTCACACGGCACTGTCTGTGAGGGAGTTTTTAGCCAGTCAACAAATAACGGTATTGGAACACCTTCCCTACTGACCTGATCTGGTCAGGTGACTTCTTTCTTTACCCAAATATAAAGAAAATATCGAAAGAAGCCATTTTGATGACATTCAGAACATCAAGGGTAATACGAGGGCGACTCTGATGGCCATTCCAGAAAGAGTTCCAAATTGCTTTGAAGGGTGAACTGGGTGCTGGTGTTGGTGCATGGTTTCCCAAGGAGAGTACTTCAAAGGTGACTGTAGTGATATTCAGCAATGAGGTATGTAGCACTTTTTCTAGGATGAGTTTGCGAACTTAACTGTCAGACTTCGTATAATGCAGTACTATTCAACAATAAAGAATGAATTACTGATACATGGCACAACAATGAATGAACCTCAAAAACATTATGCTACATGAAAGCAGCCAGACATAAAAGACCATACAGTGTATAATTCTATTTATATGAAATGTCCACAAAATGCAAATCTATAGAGACAGAAAGTAGATCAGTGGTTGCCAAGGGCTGGGGAGAGGGGAATAGAGTGACAGCAAATGGGCATAAGGAATTTTATTGGAGTGATGGAAATCCTCTAAATGTGGATTATGGAGATGGTTATATAATTTGGTAAATTTACTAAAAATCATTGAACTATAAATTTAAACATATGAATTTTGTGGTATGTAAATGATACCTTAAAAAGTTATCATTTTAAGAATGTTATATATGGGGATGTCAGGATGGCTCAGTGGGTTGAGCACTAGTCTTGCAGCCCCTGGGTCTAGGGATTGGATCATATCCTGGGCCTGGGCCTAGGCCTAGCGGACCCACGTGCTGAGTTGGGGTGTGCCCCCAGTTTGGTTCCTGCGGGGGCTAACTCCCCATGTGGGAGGCACCTGGTTCAGCTCCCCCCCTGGGTGTGCTTTCCATGTAGGAGGCCCCTGTCTGGGTTCCCACCCTGTGCATACCTGCACCCACCTTTGGCATGAAACTACATTGAAAACTGATGGCATACAACTATGGGGTTTGCTCTGGGCCTTCCCCCTTCTCACTGTCTCTCTCTCGCTGTCAAAAAAAAAAGAATGTTATAGAAATGAAATCATATAGTATATAAACTTTTGAGATTGGTCTTTTTTTCATTCAGCATAATGCTCCATCCAAGTTGTTCTATGTATCAATAGTTCATTATTTTTATGCTATTATATGGATATACCACAGTTTGAATAAACATTCACCCACTGAAGGACATTTGAGTTGTATCCAATTTTTGGTTATTATAAATAAAGCTGCTATGAGCATTTCTGTACAGGGTTCTGTGTGAAAAGGATACTCTTAAGAGAGTGAGAAGACTCTCATACTAGAATGGACTCACATCCAGGCTATATAAAGAACTCCAATACAATAGAAAAATGGCAAAAATTTTGAACAAGTTTTTCACAAGAGGATATTGAGATGGCAATAAATTATGAAAAGATGTTCAATAGCATTAGTTGTCAGAAAAATACAAATTAAAAGTACAATAAGACTTCCAAAATAACTGAACAGATAAACAAATGTTGGTATATTAATACAATGAAATACTCAGCAATAAAAGATGAACTACTGATACATACAACATCATGGATGAATCTCAAAAACATTATGTTCAGCAAAATAAGCCAAAAGAAAGACAGATACTAGAATACATATTTTGTATCACTATGCTGTACACCTGAAACAAATATAAAATAATACTGAATGTCAAGTGTAATTGAAAAATAATTTAAAAAATATTTAAAAATTACACAAGCAAAATAAAATAATACATACTGTATTATTTTATTCACATGAAGTTCAATAATGGGCACAACTAACCTATGTTGACAGAAATCACAATAGTGGTTACCTCTCGTTGGAGATGATCAAGTGAAAAGAGACATGATAGTATTTTCTGGGGTGACAGAATCACCTATGTCTTGATTGGGGTATGGAATAGATGGATACATATATTTGTCAAAATTCAAACTGTACTCTTTATATCTTTGTATTTTACTGTATGTAAATTATACCTCAATAAAAAGGAAATAAAGCCACAATGGGGTTCCACTACTACCATTAGAATGGCTAAAACTAAAAACATCAATATGAATGTTGACAAAGATGTGGACAAATGGTTTCTCTTGTATACTGCTGGTGAGAATGTAACATAGTATAAAAGATTTGGACAACATTTTGACAATATCTACTAAAGCTTAACATATGCATACCCTATGATCCAGCTCTTGCTTATACAGCCGACAGAAATGTACATATTTTTTCCTCAAAACACATGTGCAAGAATGTTCAGATGAAAACTATATGTAGTATTTCCATACTGGAAACAATCCCAATATGTTCATCATAGTATAATAGATTTTTAGGAACTGTGAGATATATATATAATATATATATACACACACACACGCACATACACACACATTCACACACACACATACATGCTGTCTGGAAAGTATCCAGCCATGAAATATGAAAAATAGAGTCATTTATACCTGGATTTTTTCCAGACAGAATATACAAGGGCTGTCCAAAAAGTACTCAGCCATGTAAGCCATGTAATATGAAAAACAGAGGACAGTGGTAACTTGGTAACTTCTGGTGTAAAAGGAAGGGGTAGTAATTGCCAGGAAGTAGGAAAGAAGCCTCCGAGGTGCTGGTAATGCTCTTTTCTTGAACTGGGCACTGGTTAAATGGACATGTTCACTTTGAGATTGTTAATAGAA
Source organism: Craseonycteris thonglongyai (assembly GCA_004027555.1). Classification (NCBI taxonomy): domain Eukaryota; kingdom Metazoa; phylum Chordata; class Mammalia; order Chiroptera; family Craseonycteridae; genus Craseonycteris; species Craseonycteris thonglongyai. The sequence goes on along the minus strand of PVKE010046131.1, from coordinate 5,387 downwards.
TTGCACACTTATGACTTATACACTTTTTCTTCAGGTACATTATACTTCCACTTATATTTTAGATTCTGTCTCTTATGCTCTATGTATGCATATTTAAGGTTTTCTCTCTTTGCTCACTATTTCCACCATCCCCTTTATCTTTCTTTAGCATGTACACTTCCTTTTCTCTGTGCATTCCCATCTGGGGAAATACCAATAATACTTGGTACTCAACCCGAATCTTCATTGCCAGTGACTAGGAACACGTAAAGTTAAAACTGTAGTGAATACAGTGAGTCCACAAAATAGCTTCAGGGAGAACACAGGCATCCTTTACACAGGCAGAATTTCATGACTTGACATCAAAGAAGCTGGCACCTGTCTATCCAAAGAGGGGAAACCATCCTTTAAATAAAAATATTAGTTGATTTGCTCACATAGTTCCAGAACAAAGCTGTAGACCCAGAATGACATTCCTTTATGTGTTCCTTTCTGTATAGGGAATCTTTTCAAAAGCACTTTCACATACCGGTACTATAACAATCATCAAAGTTGAAAGTATTACAAAAGGGGCAAAAAGTCTGTCCAGGAATTGATCCTTAACCCAGTGTAAATTAAGGATCTTAATCTTAAAAACTCCCACAGGCTAACTTTCACATTCTCTTTAATTTTATAGAATGTTATTCATTATTACCCATACTCCAAATTTATGTACAGGATACTACAAGCTTGATACCATGCTCAGATACAGGGACAGATAAATGCAACACTTATAATCTCGAGGAGCTCAGGGCTCTGATGGATGGATAAGGAAAAGAGGAAAACTGATTACCACAACAACCTAGGGAGACAGGTTTTGTAACAGTAGAAAGAAGGCTCCAAATTTCCTAGAAGCATAGAAGGATAATGACTAAATCTGTCCAGAAAGGGCATGGAAGCTTCATGCTGGAAATGACATATTAGGATGTGGACCAACCAAACAGCACAGTACCTCTCAAGAACTTAAGAGATGAGAAAAATACAGGTGTTTACTCTGAGTAATAACTAGTAAAACACATTTCGATGTGACTGGACAGCCATGGGGGCAAATTCCAATACTGACTCTACAGGAGATCAAAAAGCTCATCAATATCTTCCACAAAAAGTGAGTTAGGGGAGCAGGATTGGAATATGATTACACATTAGTAAAAAGAAACATTACATTTTATATTCTACTTAGGATTGAAAAAGACTGTGAGAACATAAGGTGGATCAGTCTGAACAATCAAAAAAGGAAAGTCACACAGTCAGAAGTTCCCATCTACACATGGCCCAGTGGAGGTGGAGCTCAAATACCAACCCCTTGGGCTGAAGGACAGGAATACCACAGTTTCAGAAAAGGACAAAGAGGAGCTCTCATGCTGATAACATCAAACATGAGAATCACATCACTAAAGTCCTTGGTCGAAGTCCACACATGTGACATAATCTTCTGAAGATGGCTTGACCTCCCATACAATTTACACAAAGAGACAAAGATAGTATCAGCGGTGTGTTGATAAATGTTTAACATCAGGCTCTGGGGGGTAGGAAGCTCTGATTTGTATTTGCAGTGTATGGATTTCTGTGATGTAGATTCTCTTTTCATGGTCAGTTTCAAGCTATTAAGGTGGTTTCAGTTGCCATGGAGTTTGAAAGTGGTGTACACAATCAGCTTTTGTAATCTGGTGTGAGGTGGTTAAATTAGGGAAATTTTCACTATATATCAAAAAAAGTGCCATCCTGGCTTAATACAGAGCAGATTTCAAGAGCTAAGTGACCTCAAGTCCATCCCTAAGCAGGGGGTCTATCCTTAGTATGAATAAGAGTGGGTTTCAGAGTCCACCAAGTGAAAGGCCAGCCCTGGACTAAGGGCTAGTTCTGCAAGATGAAGAGCACAACACACATAAGAGCATGGAAAGGAACAGCATGCTTAAAACAAAATAAACTCATCTAACAGACCAAAAATCCTGTAAGTAATTCTGTATGATTAAACTACAGTGTGCTGTGAGGGACTGATGAGCAGTGAGTTTGGGAAGCCAAGCTCGGGACAGACTGTAATGAGGGGTATGGGGTACTATACTCATGGAGGCACCCTTTGCTATAACAGATGCTTCATATACTTTAATTCATTTAATCATACCTAATACATGATGTTATCCATTATGCAAAAGAGCCTCAGTGAAAGATCAAGGAGCTGAGATTTGAACTGAGAAGCATTATTTTCCACTACATCATGCTACTTCCATGTGAGGGCTGGGTGAAGATGTAAGAACGCCCCATCCCCAATCCTGCCTCCATCCTCTACATTTACCTAAAACCCCAAAAGAGTGACGATGACACTTTTTTCCTCAGGCTCAGCTATGAAATTCTACTATATCCCTTTGGGAATTATTTTATGATTTCAACAATTGTCAGAAATACTTCCTCCTTTTCCTAAACCTATCATAGCAATAAAGTCCTGATATGAATTTTTGAACTCATAACTGGCCACTACCCAACTTTGTTTAAAATGTCCCATGTACAGAAGGGGAACCTTCTTAATCTTCTCTTGTGCAGAATTAGTGATCATAACCATTGCCCTGTTATTCTGAAGTCTTGCTTTCCAACTCTTTATTATTCTCCATGTTTTCCAAAGCTACTTTTTAAAAAGGCCTGAGCACTGGTGAATATTATGAGGAAGTTACCCAGTAGTATAGATCCTGTATTCTGACCTTGTACCACCATGTATTGACTCCATTATTAGAAAAACTATAGACAATAGAAAAGGAATTCTCAAAAAAGGAAGAATGATTAAGGTGGTTAAAGAACTTTCTAAAATTGTGCTTTTTAATGAACAGAAACAGGGGATGCTGGGATAACTCAGTGGTTGACCGCTTGCCTCCCAATCATGAGGTACAGGGTTTGATTCTGGGCCCTGGCCTTGGCCTGTACAACACCATATGCTGAACTGTGGTGCAACTGGTGACCACCAGGATTGCTTAGAGGTGATGGTTCTTGTTTCCCATGCAGGAGGCCCCTGGTTCATTTCCTGGCCCCCCGTGGCACCACATCCACCTGTGTGGAATGAAACCATGTCACAACTAATGATGTACAACTATGGAAACTGTGCTGGCCCCTCCCTCTTCCCTCTGTCTCTCTCTCTCTCTCCCTCCCCTTTTCTAAAAAAATAAAGAATTGTATAACTGGAATCTATGTTATTATTACCAACCAATGTCACCCCAATATATTTAACAATTTAAAAAATTAAAGCTGATTCAGAATATTTACAAATACCAGTTTCTCAGTATAATTCAAATTTGTATGTGTTTAATATTCAGTGGTCTTATAGTTAACTAAGCTTTTATTAATATGAAAGACATCCATTCCTTTGCTTGACTCCATTTTAAATCCTTTGGGTGCTGACAGGGCAGACAGCAACACTTCATTTGGGCTCTATTTTCCATTTTCATCCTGGACAACTACAAATCAATGATTGACACTGAATACACTGAGTACAGGTGGAGCCTGCTTGGGGCAGGGTGGGGTAGGGGCCTAGTGCCCGATGCACACTGTGCATGTGCTGAATTTGTTGATTTGATTATGCCGTTCATTAGTGTGAAAAGGAAAGTGTTAAACCTGTTAGGGAAAAGGAGGTCCTATCACAGCAAGCTGCAGTATATTTTGCCAAAGCTATTAGATTTTTGAGGCAGTGATAGTTTATCAATTTTTATTGTTCCAATATAGTTATTTTATGGGTAGTACTAGCAAAAGCAGATTATAGAAATAATGTTTGACAGAAAAGGACCCAGTGTGAGTCTGTCAGCTCTAGATCTCCTAAAAGAAAGGTTCTTAATGTCATCCTCTCAGCTTACAGAAAGAAAATAACATGGTAACATAAACATCAATTTCTCATTTTCTGAGAGCACTTCTCGAAAGTCTTCAGTGCTCTTGAAAGCCTGCAGAGGTACCTAGGTTTTTCTTATGAACACAAAGGTATTTCAAGGTGCTGGTATAGCATTAAAATCAGCAATCAGTAGTGGATTTCAAGGACAGTGTATAGGCTGGGACATGATCCACAGGTAATGCTGTAGGGTGTTTGGGGTGTCAAAATACAAATTTCAAAATTAAAAAAACATGGCTCACATCCAAATACTAAATGAACACATGGCAAAGACTAATTGATTGGTGAGGGAACCAGTCGTATGCAATGCTGATTCAAAGAATATCTGAGAGATTTAGTGTATACATAGATATTAAAAGTAAAAATATTAGAATAAGATAGCTAAATTAGAAGAATGGTTAATGCACTGTAGGACAGTTAATCTATAGACTGTAGGACTATTTCTTCTACCAAATAAAAAAATTTACATCTCTACCAGACAAAAACCTGTGACTTAGCACATCATTTCAAGAAGTCTAGGGAAGCCAGGATAGCTCAGTGAGTTAAGCACTTGCTTTGCAGTCCCGGGGACTAAGGATTGAACCCCAGCCCCGGCCAGTGCAGACCATATGCTGAACTGGGGTGTGCTTCTCACGCAGGAGGCTCCCAGCCCAGTTCCCAACATGCGCGGCCCCTGCCCACCTGTGTGGAATGATGTGTTGAAAACTGATGACGTACAACTGTGGAGACTGCTCTGTGTCCTCCCCCTTCTCTGTCTCTGTCAAAAACAATAAAAACAAAACAAAACAAAACAAAACAAAAACCCACAGCTAACACTGTACTCAGTGGTGAAAGACAGTTTAAAAAAAAAAAGTCTGTACCCTAATTATTAGTGAATAATGAGCCAAACAAAGATGCACTCCCCTAAGAACTAAATAATACTTGGGTGGGCCTCTCAGTCATCCTTTTGTATTAAAGTTTTAAATAATAATCTATTAATAGGGGGCTAGAGTAAATTTATTTTCAAAGGGCCAAATTTCTTTTCTCACTGTAACATGTTACCTATACATTAAACCACATTTATCAAATAAATGGATTTCTTCAGCATAACTGCTTTGAATTATACCTTAATTTAAAAAAATCTTGGGGAAGCTGGGATGGCTCAGTGGGTTAAGTGCTCACTTTGCAACCCCAGGGACCGAGGATCGAATCCCGGCCCCGGCCTGTGTGGACTCATATGCTGAACTGGGGAATGCCCCCAGTTCATTTCTCACCGGGGTGAAGACCCTGGCCCAGTTCCTGCCTTGTGCAGCCCCACTCCCACCTGTGGAATGAAACTGTGTGGAAAAACGAATGATGTGCAACTATGGAGACTGTTCTGGGCCCTCCCCCTTCTCTCTGTCTCTCTCTGTCAAAAAAAACAATAAAAATAAATCTTAAAAAAAACCACCTTATATACAGTATAATTTAATTGTTTCAATGTACAATTCCAGTTTTTTTTAAAGATTTATTTGTATTGTTTTTGACA
>PVKE010046130.1:0-12368 GCA_004027555.1 Craseonycteris thonglongyai | reverse complement strand
TCTGTCTTTCTACTTTCTTAATCTGCTTGATCATTGATCAGCAAGGAAAGGAAGCTAATTAATTCTAAATTCACAACTCAAAATTATTTATAGATACTAGAAAAGATGAGCTAACAAAAAGTCACTAACTAATTTTAGAAGATTAGGCAGCATAGCGAAGCATCTGTGCGTTTCCAAATTTGGGCCTTAGAGAAAAAAAGCTATGACAGAAAGAACATGCTTTGAACATCTGAACATGTGTGTAACCCAGCAGCTCTAATGGGTCAGTAGTCTAGGTTCATAAAGACATGATAACTCTTTGAGGAAGACGTGGCCACAACTTCAGGGAAGCTCTGTTCCATAGTCGTGCTCCTGAGCCAGTGCTGTTTGCTGTCCCTGAGGAACAAGTCGGTCAAGAAGCCACTCCACAACCATAGCTGAGAAAGATACCAGAAAGACCTTCTAGAAACAGAAGTGGCAACTCACCGAATTAGAAATACTCTAACCAACTGTAGTGTAAAATCCTTGCTGAAGGTGTGTGCTGACTCGATCAGAGACCCAAAGGAAATGAATCTCAAAGTGAAAGGACCACTTCAGATGCCTACTGAAACTTTGAGAAGGACAAAAAATACTCCATGAAGAAAAGGTTCTAAGACTTAGGATCATTTTCAGATGAGAATTCTCAAAGGACTCACTGATTTGCACAGTCCTTGGGAGATTGTTATAGTGATTACTTCCATCAGTATTGAGCCACGAGTAGAGTTTGAAATCAAACATTGCAGATGTTTAAATGGAACTTTTTAATATATTGACTATCAGATGGTAAAGAAAAAAAATTATATAATCACATTATGAATCACTACAGTAATTCAGTAATCTCTGGTAACAAAAACAAAACAAACAAAAAAACTAAGAATGAACTTGACAAAAGAAAGGTTAGGGTTCAAACACTAAGAAAAGCTAACACTAAAACTGATATTTAAGTCAGTTTTCTACACACAGATAAAAAATATAAAAAGTGAATTAAAAAGTATTTAGACATAATAGGAAGATCTTTTATTTGTAATATCAAAGTAAATCATGACAAATAAATATGGATGCTTTTGGGGAGACAGGGTGAACTTTGGGGAATATGGGTTCTTTCAAAATTTATGTACATTTTTGAGGAAACAAAAAAGTCAGACAACAAGGAAAAACAATCAGTTCATTGGTATAAAGAATGGAGATCCAGATTTACCTGTATTGATTTTATATCTAGCCTAATGCAATTAATTGTCTCATTTATTAATTTATTTTAAAAATATTTATTAAATACCCACTTTCTGATAGATGCTGTTCTAGATGAAGTGAAAATTCAGAAAAAAAACCCTATCCTTACATAGCTCACATTATAGACATAACAAAAAATAATAAAATATGTGATAGTGATAAATATTATGAATATAATAAATAGATTTGAAAAGGGAGCTAAAAAAACATGGATGATAGAGTGAAAAGGACTCATAAGAATCTGAGTGTGGTTGCAGAAAAAGAAAAAGTAAATTAGAATAGGGATGACTGTGATACTTCTAGATTTGATAAAAGACATCGATCTTTCTATAAAGACATTTTCCAACAACAAATATCATCTAAGTCAGGAGGAGAGTTGGCATCAGAGATAAGTATTCTAAGGTGATTGTATTATTCATTACTTATAAACTATAGCATTTGATAGGTTAAGTTTTCTAAGAAAATCACCAATGAGTTCACAGTAGATACACAGAGTACACTGTGTATCTTAAGACAATGAATCAGTGGTGTATTAGAGCTGGTTCCTGTCTGTTCAGGGAAGCCAACTGTTACAACTTTCAGGAATTTTGGCAACCATTTATTAAACCATCGGCAGCTTAAAATTAGGTAGGAATAATAACAAAGACGGTAATCAACAAACACTATCACCAAGAGCCAATTGTTAAACATTCACCAGCATACCAGAACTATGAGTCCTGAAATCTTATCTCTATGACATGCTGTTTCACAATATTATGTCTTTGCAACATAAGCTCATTGAGAGTAAAGACAAATTCGTTAAATGCTTTCGTGCACCCTGCAGAACCAGGCACATGTTCCTTAAACACTTCATTGTTTGTTGTTCTAAGTAAGGACAGAGGTAATCCTTAATTTCTATGAATGAAACAGAAGTCTACAATTAGCTTAATTAAATACTATCAGAAAACTATGTCTCTTGGCTTTCAGTAAATAATGTGAGTTTTAAAGTTGCAAAATATCCCTAATGTACATATTATTTATGTAGGAAAAGAATATGATCAGATAGGTATTAGATGTTCTAATTAAAAACATTGGAGGTGATAATGATAATATAAATGCATTAAGAATGAGAGCATACTGACTTTTTGAACGGTAAGTAAACGTTTCCCTATGGCAAGTAGCATGGAAACAGCACAGCCTGCCTTCCCAGTATGAGCTCCCTCTCAAGCCAGAGAGGTGGAATTGTCCATCTGTTTAAAGATAAAAACATATAGTGGAAAGGGGGTGGGAGGAGATAGAGTCAAAGTTCAACCAATTAATTTGCTAAAAAAAATTATTGGAAATAAATATTTCAGTATTTGCATCACAAAGCTGCCACAGTGGATAACAAAACATGTTTTCTCAAATATAATGAGATAAATTTTACAGATTTCATATAATTTTTTAAAAAGTACAAGTTGAAGGAAAACTGATATACATTGAGCCAAAAACTACTCAAAGATGAAATAGTACAGGAAATTATTTAAAGCAAGTTGGTCCAAACTGTGGCCCACAGGATGCATGGGACCCAGGATAGTTTTAAATGTGGTCCAATAAGAATTCGTAAACTTTCTTAAAACAATGAAAAATTTTTGCAATTCTTTTTTTAGCTCAGTTATTGTTAGTGTTCGCATATTTTATGTGTGGTCCAAAACAACTCTCCTTCTTCCAATGTGGTCCAGGGAAGACAAAATTTGGACACCCCTACTTAAAATCCAGTTTGATGGGAACTAGTTAAGGAACAAAAAGGATAGTTAAGATTTTGTAAAAATATTAATGTGACTGATATGAAGTTTTTCCTTACTATGCTTCTTTAAGATTGTGATGAGAAAACCTAACTTGTGATTAAAAATTTAACCTCCACAATATGAAAAAATGGTGGCAAAGAATTCTACCTGGCAAAAGATTAAGAAAAGCCATGGTATAACACCCATCTCCCTCAATTCTACTTCTATAATTGATCAATACACATAAGCTCAAGACCATAATTGTACACTGATACGTTTCTTCCCAGTTTGCACTTCCACACTCTGACACTTGTAATTTTATAAAATGGCACTGGAGTTTAAGACAAGTTCAACAATTGATGTAATAAAATCTATGAGTTTAAATAAAGTGTTTGTCAATTCTTTATAGAAAAGGATTCTTTAGTTGTTGTTTTCCTTTTATGAAATAACAGAGGTAATAACTAAAATGAAGGGTCAAAGGGTCATTTCACCTAAAAAGTTATTTTCACATTCTTTAAAGATGCCTATGTAATTTTTATAGGAAGAAAAACTTTATTATTATTTTTTTAACAAAAAGAAAATTTATATTGATGTTAAAAGAAAATCTATCTGCAGCTTCTGAGTTAAGAAGAATGCCTGAGAAAAAGTTTCATTTTGAGCTCATAAAAAATTGTTTCAACCTTTATTCAGACACCCCCAAACTAATAATTTTAGAACTAAAATAGGCACATACAATGAAATATGTAATTATTTCTACACTGGAAATAATTTATTTTTGAAATAATGTTATGAAGGTCAAATACTTAATGTGGAATTCACTGTTCTTACCTCAGTGATTTTGGCCCACCCTAAAGTGTGACTCTCTAAAAAATTATATTAAAACAATGTGATTGTATATATTTCTAGACACAAGCAAAATTAATTCAAGAGGGACATCAAGTTAAGAACATAGAGAACATATTAATTAGATTTAAATTCTGGGGATACCGGGATGGCTCAATGGGTTGAGCACTCGCTTTGCAGCCCCCAGGTCCGAAGATTGAATCCTGGCCCCAGCCCATGCAGACCCATATGCTGAACTGCAGTGTGGCCCCCATTTTGTTTCTTGCCCAGGTGAGCTTCCCAGCTCATGGGGGCATGCCTCCCTCAGTTGCCCACCTGGTTCCTGCCCTGCATGGCCCCTGCCCACCCATGTGGAATTAAATTATGTCAAAAACTGATATATATATAACTATGGAGACTATTCTTAGTCTTCCCCCTTTCTCTCTGTCTCTCTCTGTCTCTGTCAAAAACAATAAATATTTAAAAAAATAAAATAACAAATAAATAAATAAATTCTGATATCCCTAAAATATGGCTCTAGGAGATTTTTAGCATACCACCAGGTCATCCAACCCCCAAACACAGAAATCTAGAAGTAAAGCAATTGATTTGCTATGCAAATACAGTCTCTGGGCAAGTTCTCTATTTTTCCCCATTACACTCCTCTACCTAAAATTTAGCCTGACTTCTATTCTGAAAACTTTTCTATATAGAAATCCTACAGCTTGATTTCAACAGCTTTTCAAATCACCAGCTGTTTATTTATTTGTATATTGTCAAAAAAGCTAAAACATTCTGTGAAATTACTCAAACTCATCCATGCAGGTGGTGCAGGAACACAGAGTAATGGACACCAGTACATTAATTTACAATAACTTAGGAAAGTAAGTTTACATGTTGAGAGAGGTAGGGGTATGTATATGTATGTATGTGTTCGCTAATAGTATCAATATTTACCTTTTAATTAAATACTGGTAAAATAATATTTTGAATGTTTTTTCTTAAAAAAAATAAAATTTGGAGGCTCAAAGTAAAACACAAGAATTCATAAATCACTTTTCTAAAAAAATTGATTTTATTAATTGTCTATTTCTTTATGTCAGTGAATGTTTTCTAATAATATGCTTGTAGCTATTTGCTATGAATAGACATCAAATTGTTCATAGTGGATGGGGAAAGTACTGTAGAAAAAGCTGGTATCACTGATGTCAGGCTTTACTTGAGAAAAGGTTATATTAGTAATTAAGAAAAAAACTGTGTCATTATCAATCTTTCCCCTAGAGTCCAAAAACTGGTCCAATCTTTAGTCTGTAGACTAGGTGCAGTCCAGGATGGTTTTGAATGTAGTCCAATGCAAATTTGTAAACATTCTTAAAATATTATGAGATTTCTTTTTTTTTTGCAATCATTTTTTAGCTCATCAGCTATCATTAGTGTTAGTATATTTTTTGTGTGGCCCAGGATGATACTTCTTCCAATGTAGCCCAAGGAAGCTAAAAGATTGGACACCCCTTCCCTAGACTCTCCCTTTCTTCTCCTCCTGAGTAAGCTGACTCAGGCCAAGGTCCAAAGATCTGTTTCTCATTTATTGAGAATACCCATTTTCCCATCTACACGTTCTAACTTCACTATATCATGGGCATAATCAGCTTGGTTATTGCAGAAGGAAAGTGCTAAACACGTGGGTACTGAAAAAAAGACCTTTGAGATAGACTACCTTTTATAGAAGCAAATGGTAGATAAAAGCAGTGGAAATCAAGACTTAACAAAGGGACTGGACATAAGCAGTGGAGAGGAATTTGAGTGTGCTTTGAATAACCTACATGTCACTCCAAAAGAAAGCCAACCAATGCCCTGTCAAGCAGAACTACTACAGTGCCCAATTGTTCCACAAGAAACTCATATATTCCTTACATGAAAAAAAGGTAGAATCATTAACATGCTCATTTCTTGCCTATTCTTTAGGGAAAATACCAAACCAGGAAATCCACTAAGAAAAATTCCAACTGCAGGAAAACTGTCAGTCTCTTTATTTTGGGTACCCCACCCTTTGGAAGTGATTCTCTGGCACCAGTTAAATCCTACCTTGGATTTCAGGTAAAAGACGAAATAGCTTCCTCAAAAAAAAACCAAACAAACAAATGAACAAAACAACAACAAAAAAAAAAACTACATTCCACAAAAGACCAAGAACACCCAATTTTCTCCTCAGTCCTCTTCTTTATCTGGACTGTGGGAGTCAAAAATAAATGTGATGTATTTTTAGCACATTTGTCATCAGCTTTGGATATTAGCTATCATTTCAGGAGAAGAGAAAAAATTTTTATTATTACACTATATGGAAACTAAGCAGGTAGACTATATCAGGTATTATAAATTAAATGTTCAATGGGGACCAAACAGCCTTGGGTACAAACTAAAAATAGGAATGTATTTGTGTAGCACCAGTGGCCTCATTAAACACTAACCATACACTCTTCAGTATATTTTAGAAGGAATGGAAAGCTATCTACTGTATATTAACGAACAGTAGTATTTTCTCTTTTATAGTCCCACGGTGCTAAGAACACAGTGCTTCATGTTCAGGCTAGAATACAACTAAATCTAAAATAATGCAACTTAAAGATTTTATTTCATGCATTTTGCTGCCTTATACACCTAATCTCCAAATCTTGGAGTAACCTAGAATATCTTCATCTTCATTCTCTTTTCTATCTCTACTCTTTGCCTAGGAGATATTGTTATCCTTAAATAATGTGGTTATTCCCAAATGCATGTTTTTACTTATAACTTCAAAGTTAACATACTTAGGAATCTTGACCTCTCTACTACTTTCTACGGACTCCTCCGCTAATGTTAAGAGCATTCATAAATTTATTTAGACAAAAAACTTGAAAGCCATCTTTGATTTTTCTCATTCCTTCACACCTATGTTGAATCCATCAGCAAATATTAACTACTCTACTCAAACATACATCGCAAATCCGGCTACTTCTAACGGCTAATCATAGTATGTCCTTGCTAAGATTATTACTAACACATCCAATTTGTCTCCATGTTTATAAAACCCCATCATCCTAATTTACAATCCCTTTCTAACTCATTCTCTGTGGAAAGTGTTTCATTATACTAAAACCACACAAAGATATCATAAGCTATCTTAGAAAACTAAGACATTCATTGAACATACCGGTATTTTTATTTCAAAAAATAGACCAAAAGATACTTACAGGTTTAAATTTAATATAATTCATTAATTTCTTTATCTAGCATACTAATTGCTATGTTTTCATTCTAATGTGAGAGACTAAAGACAATAAACAAACAAACACACAAGAAAATTATAGGAAGTAGTATCTGCTACACGGAAAATGATTCAAGGTGATGTGATAATGCCTGGAGATCTACTTTATACTGGATGACCTTCACTGGGGGATGTTTAAGCTAAGATCTAAAGGGACAGGAGAGGTCTGTCATGCTAAAATCTTGGGGAGTGCTTTAAGCAGGAGGAACTATTACTACTTAGCCCTAAGGTAGGAAAAAACTAGTGTCTTCCCAGAACACAAGAAGGAATAAGTGCCTGAAGCTTAGTGACAAAGGAATAGAAGAAAGAGGGTGAGGAGGAACTCACAAAGTTAGGCAAGTTCAGAGAAGTTGAGTTTGTCGGCCTTGGTTAGTTAAGTCCATTTTATGTAGTTTGAAATAAAAATTTATTAAAGGGATTTAAATAGAATACTGATATGGTCTGGGGTGCATTTTTAAACTGTCTAGTTCTCAGAAGTCTTCTTTCCCCATGACTATGCTTCTTTCCCAAAGAACAATGCTAACCCATGATTTCATGGCTTCATTATGTGCTTGTGACCCATAATTTAAACAATGATCTACAAATCTTTCATGCTATCCTAGAAGGAGGGAATGTGGAAGCCAGTTACCATTACTGGGCCTGTAACCAATGAACTAAGAATGCCCTGATCTGTGAAGAGAGCAAGTCTTATTACACCATAAACCCACTGATGTGTCTCTTCCTCCTAAATCACAGATTATTTTATAGCTCTGCTGCCAGGCCATGAATATTAGTTTTCAGTAGAGAAAGTTCATTCCAGGTAATAATTTATCTAAAACCAGAGGTTCTTTGGAATCAAGGAACTGCAAGCTGGAAAATACAAGTAGAATTGAACACCAATTGTAAAAATCCCCACAAATTTTGGACTGTATTTTACCATATTCTAGTTATAAACATCACTCATCTCTTAAACATATATAGATTGCCTACATAATCTAGAAATTAAGTGATAAAGAAAACATCCAGGATAGCTCAGTGGGTTAAGCGCTCACTTTGCAGCACCAAGGACTGAGGATCGAATCCCGGCCCTGGCCCGTGCGGACCCATATGCTGAACTGGGGAGTGCCCCCAGTTCAGTTCTCTCTGTCTCTGTATCTCTGTCTCTCTCTCTGTCAAAAACAATAAAAGAATAAATCTTAAAAAAAAAGAAAACATCCATGCCATTAATAACCCCTCACATTGGGAGTCATTAGGATAGTTAAGTCTGAATAGTCCAATGATGATGACCTGCAGGATCTGTGTCAATTATCAGAGAACACACAGCAAATTCTCAAATGTTCTCCTATACATCATACATGTTGTGAATGAAAGATAACCCTCCCATTCATGATCAATGCCCTGCCAAAGCAAAATCAAGTTTTCACACACAGGATGCATTCTATAGTAATCTGACTTTGCATTGGGTCTTAAATCAAAGGCCAAGACAATAAAATAAAGCAAAGTAGAATAAGCCCAGAACATTCAATATGTGGGAACATGTATTTTATTTCTTAAAAATAGCACGAGCAATTACTTTCCAAGTCATTGTGTTCAAAGAGCAATGTAATTTGGCTGATTTTAGTGAGTTAGATTTTGAAAGGAGGATTGGGTATTTTTATTTGTTAGGTCAGACAGACCTTAGGAATCATCGGACCCAGCTATCATTTTATAGGAGGGAAACTAAAGTATGAGAGTTTCAGTATTTGTCAAAAACTAGAGTAAGGAAAGACATGGGATGATGCCCAGGTGTGTGATCCATTGGTGATTCTCCTACACAGCGAAGCAGAAGCAGAAAAACGAAGACAGGCTTTGCTTTTTGCATACTGGAATAGAGGAAAATAAAGTATTTTTTGAGCTTACTTACAGCCAAGTTTTGTATAGCCAAACTGGAAACTAAGCTCTTTTTGTGTGTGTGTGTGTGAAAGGTCTCATGTTGCTATGTCCTTACACTAATTACAAGTTGGACTGAAGAGGTACTGTGTCATCACCAAAAAAGCCCAGGGCAGAAATGTCCATTTCTATAAATGTTTCATTGTTCCACGTGGGCAGCCCACCAATTTCCAGCTATGTTGGGTATGTAGATTTTTAAGTCACAAAATAGACCCTTGGGTACATGGTTATTTTCTAGCCTTTAACAGTAGAGACAGATTATGTGTTATCTGAAGACATCAGTGCTTGTCAAACACAATTCTGTGGACAGAGATCAAATAAAATGGCCAAACTGAAATCAACTAGAAGAGGTAAGCAGAATTCTGGTATTTCTTGCTCAACCTCCTCTGGCAAAGGAACTTTGGTTCTAAGTATAAGTGTTTTAAGTCGGGGTACCTTTCAATTCATTTGCTGTCCTGGAATGAGAAAGTAAAAAACAAAAAGTAAAAAACAAATTTATGTCAAAAATGACAAAACACATTGCCAAAGACCATTTCTTTCTTTTTTTTTTTTAATTGTTAAATTTATTAGGGTTACTAGGGTGACATTGGTTAGTAAAAATTACATAGGTTCCAGGTGTACAGTTCTATAGTACTTTGTCTATGTGTTACAATGTACATTCACCACCCAAAGTCAGCTTCCTTTCCATCCCCATATACTTAGCTCTCACTCCTTCCTCTTCCACCCCACTCCCTGCATACCTTCAGGTAGCCACTAAACTACTGACTATGTCCATGAGGTTTTGTTCAAAGACCATTTCTCAATGTAAATGTTTCTACAATACAAATAACAGTAATTCATTAAAAATATACTTGAGAGAGCAATGAGAGTTTCATCTTTATTCCTTATTCCAAATTTAAATAAACATTTTATAGGTTATATATATATTAATTTTGCATACAAATAGCAACATTCTTTATTACCTTTATTAATTCTATTAGTCTCACCATTTTCAGAGCAGATACATAAGTAGTTTATCAGCATTATTGTCAATGTAAGGTTCAATCCATAAGATATAATTGTATTAAAATTTTACTTTTAATTTTGGATTTTTATATTCTAATAACACTTATTCTGAGTCAAAAGTTGAGCATATTACCTTTATATACTTACTTTGGTCTTAATTAGAATAGCAAACTTATAAGTAGATACTATCATTCTACCAATTTAAAAGATGAAAAAAAGATTAAATAAATTGCCCAAAATTAACACATTTTAAATTCAGGCAATTTAACACCAGTTTCATTTTCTTTAGCAGTTCTGCAAAGTGCATAGTTGTGAATGTTTGAGAGGATAAGAGATTTCACAGCTATCAGTAGACCTTCAAAACAGTTTATGATGCAAAAACTCTCTAGAGGTTGGTGATTTATTAAGATACTTCATACTTAAAATATGAACAGTTCAGATAGCAAAATAAAAAGCAGTGAAACCTAGAGGATTTAGTCTTGCAGACCTCATTTTGTTCTCTCCAAATAAATATGCTATTTTGCTATTTTTTCAGTTAACCTTAGATAGGAATGTTAATTTCAAAGAGGCTCTTGTAACCAACATTAATAAAAACAATTTCTCAGAATACTAAAACTCCCTATGTCCTCTGCCATGAATGGTATCTGTGGTTTGGGTAAGGTTGTAGGTATTCCCTAACACATCCATGTTTTTCTTTTCTTTTCTATTTTTTTTTTTGTTTCATTTATTAGGATGACATTGGTTGCTAAAAATTATATTGGTTCCAGGTATACTACTCTACATTACATCACCTATGTGTTGGTTAAATTGTGTGCTCACCACCCAGAGTCAGGTCTCCTTCCATCACCGTATTTTTGATGTCCCCCCAACCTTCTCCCCATCCTTCCTCCCTTTACCCTCAGATAACCACTCAACTACTGACTGTGTCCGTGAGTTTTTGTTTCTTTGTTACTTTCAGTTTTATATTCCACATATAAGTGAAGTGATATGGCTCGATATTTTCTGTCTGATTTATTTTGCTTAACATGATGATCTCAAGATCCATCAATGTTACAAATTGGCAGTATTTTATCTTTTCTTATGGCTGAATAATATTCCATTGTGTACATGTAACACTTCTTTATCCAGTTGTCTATTAAAGGACACTTTTGTTGTTTCCGTGACTTGGCCACCACGAACAGTGCCACGATGAACATTTGAGCACAAATGTCCTTGTGGACTAGAGTTTTCAAATTTTTCTGATAGACATCCACATTTTTCTACTCTACCAGTTGACTTTTATGCTCACCTAGAATCATCCCAGGTGTGTCTTTGGCTTTATTATACACCTAATATTCAATTATGTAATTTAATTAAATTATAAGTATAAAACAAAGTAATTAAGAAAAAAAGTAGTAGAAAAAAGTGAGTTAGACAAATGTAAGGAAACCGCTAATGTTTGAAGTAAAAATGTAAAACTCTAAAAGAAGTTTGCATTCAATTGGTTTTATACATATTTCTGTATTCTGTTAGCTTTACAAATATTTCTCATTCCAGCTTAGAGAAACCCAAACAAAACTTTGAATAGTATAGTATACACAAGAAAGATATGGACTCTAATCTGAGGATTCATACAGCAATCAATTTTAAAAGACCTTGGATTAATATCAAACAATTAGTAAATGAATATATTACCTATATTTCAAGTCAAAATAAAATATTTAACGTATGTGTCACATTGAAATACAACTTTTCCTTTTAAACTGAATCATGAAATACAGGCATATTGAGAAAGGTAAGAGCATTTCTGCTACAATTTTTTTTGTTTTTTTACTAGTTTTAAGCCCCTTTAATACCACCAAAAAGATTGATCTTGAAAGAGATTGTCTTCTCACTCAAAATAAAAAGCATGTACTGTTTGTTTGGAAAAGGAATTAAATTTGTGACATCCAATTGATAAGTTTCAGTATCAACCGCGAAGGGAATGGTCAAGAGGATTTAAAAGGAGTCCTACTTTAGATAGGGTAGTAAGAAATTCCCCATACATGTAGAGACCTTAAATTGTTATAGCATGTTTTCACTGGAAGTAATTTTGACATCCTAAAAAATTTGCAAAATATCATGTGCCTCAACTGCTTCATATTTAAATTAAGAAAGCTGCAAAGTTAACTGTTCACCTTATTCTAACTTAAAAATTCTGAATTTCTCACAGGGTAGAAATTTTATTGTATAAAAACTATTAGATTATTCTTTCAGAACTTAGTTTCAAGTTTTTTTTTAATTTATACTCTATATAACACTATGACTTTCTTGGACAGAGAAGGTAGTCCACTCAAACTTTGCAGAAATTGGCCAGT
>PVKE010046129.1:0-12368 GCA_004027555.1 Craseonycteris thonglongyai | reverse complement strand
GGATTGGTGGAGGATTCGCGGGCTCTAGCGGGCAGTCCAAGCAAGGGAGGGGTGGGCTATGCGTGGGAGATACTATTGAGTAACAAGTTATCTTTAACTTCAGGCCAGACCGCAAGGCTATCTCTCAGGATGGAGTCGATTCTCAAAATGGAGTTATTTTTGTTTTTAGCCAGATTGGTCCAAGTTGGTCCCTGACACAGCAGCCTGAAAGAGATCCTGTTAAATAAAAGTCATATGGTATTACATGAAGTCTGACAATTAAGTTAAAGAACTTGCCCCCATGCACTTACCTTGGCAACTTGGTAAGGTTTCACAGACCTTGGTGTTTCGGTGTCTCACAGCTGTGTTTGTGGCAGTGTCTTGCTGAGTGGCTGGTGCTCATTATTATTGTTGCATGTTTTTCTGTGCCATAATGAGAATGTTAGAGCTTGAATTAGAGCAATAAACCAACATTAAATTTTTTGTTAAAGTTGGTAAGAGTAGAAGTGAAATGAGGGACATGTTTGTTACTCTAAGTTGATGGGGATAATGCCATGAATTAAACAGCAGTGTACAAATAAATTAAAAGTTTTTCTGAGGGGATAGAAAACATCACTGATGAAGAGAGGTTGGGGCAGCTACTAACAAGCAGAACTGGTTAAAACATTGCATAAACTTGTCTTATTGTGAGTCAAAATCATTGGCTGACAGTGAAAAGCATTGCAGACCAAGTGAACATCGAGACAAACAGGAAAATCTGAACTGAAAATCTTGGCACGGGAAAGATGTGTACAAAAAAGGCTCTGAAGGAGCTCAGCAATGAACAAAAGCAGAGAAACATCAAAGTTTTCCAAGACCTTTTGGAGAAGCAAGACAATGTTGAGAGTCATGTTATCACTGATGATGAAACATGGGTGCACCAATACTACCCTGAAACAAAGTGTCAAAGTGCACAGTGGAAGTCAGCCAATTCTTCATGACCAAAACAGTTGTGTCCGTCCAACTCAAGAGTCAAAATGATGTTGCAAACCTTTTTTTGGTATCGGAGGGATTGTTTTTTATGAATTTTTGCCAACTGGACAGTCCACCAAGTTGACTATTTAGAAGTGCTGAAAAGGCTGCATGAAAAAGTTAGATGTGAATGACTTGAACTTTTTGCCCATGACTCATGGCTCTTGCATCACGACAATGCACCAGCTTACAGGGCACAGTCTGTGAGGGAGTTTTTAGTCAGTCAACAAATAACTGTATTAGAACATCCTCCCTACTCACCTGATGACTTTTTTCTTTGCCCAAACTTAAAGGAAGTATCGAAAGGAAGACATTTTGATAACATTCATGATATCAAGTGGAATATGACTATGGCCCTAATAGCCATTCCAGAAAGAGTTCCAAAATTGTTATGAAGGGTACACTAGGCCCAGGTGTTGGTGCATAGCTTCCCAAGGGGAATATTTTGAAGGTTACCAAAGTGATATTAATCAATGTGGTATATAGCACTTTTTCTAGGGTAAGTTCACGGACTTAGTTGTTACACCTTGTACCTCTGCTCATAAACTCTCTAGTGACTCCTATCTCACTCAGTGTAAAATCTAAAGTCCATATCGTGGCCTACCGTAACTTCCTCAACCCTGACTCAGTCTTTTACTTCTCTCTCTAAGTTACTCTTCTATAGTCAATTTTGTTTCTGTACTGTTTCTTGAACATTTCAATATATCACTATCTCAGGGCATTTGTACTTATTATTGCTTCTGTTGCAAATTCTTTTCTGAAGAGTTTGCTCCTTTTTTTATTTTTAGGTCTCTGTTGAAATGATCACTCAGCAGAGCAAACTCTGAGGTCCTATACAAAATAGCCAACTCTCTGCCACTCACTCTCTAGTTCCTTAGACTAATGTAATTTTCTTTATAGTTAGTACTCATTATTAACAGAAACACTGGAAAGCAGGACTTCAATAAATATTTGTTGAATGAACAAAAGAACGTACATGTCCAAAGGAAATGGCAGAACCAATATTTGAATCCATAAATTATTTCAAACCATTATATGCCTAGTATTTCCCTATGTAAACTTTATATTTCAGCCAAACTATGACAGTTTCCAGTGAAGAATCTAGTACCAGGAAATGGCATTAAAAAAAAATCCTGGTTCCCCTCATATGAACATAGACAAAAAATCCTGAATAATAAATGTCAAACAGACTTTTAAAAGCATAAATAGGCTCACAGAAAGTATAGGAAGTCATCAAGGACAAGAAGTGAAGAAGGAATTGACAACTATAGATGCAGAAGTCTTTAATATTAGAAAAAAAGAGCCTACAATATATAAAAAGAAACCCAAGTAAGATTTATCAAAGAAATGCAAGACTGGTTTACCATTTGAAAATCAATCAGTGTAAATCACCATATTAAAAGAATAAAGGAGTAAAAAATAATAATAATAATAATAATAAGGGGAAGCTGGGATGGCCCAGTGGGTTAACTGCTCACTTTGCAGCGCCGAGGGCCGGGGATCGAGTCCTGACCCCGGCCCGTGTAGAACCATGTGCTGAACTGGGGAGTTCTCCCAGTTCAGTTCTCTCTCTGTCTCTGTCTCTGTATCTCTCTCTCTCTCTGTAAAAAAAATAAATAAAATAAAACTTAAAAAAAAAATAAGACCATCTCAACATTGCAGAAAAAAAACAACACTTGAGATAGATAAAAATGTATTCAAAATAAGAACTATCAGCACACTAGGACTAGAAGGAAAAATTTTGAACCCGATAAAAAGTATCTATGAAAACCATGTAAGTGAGAGATCCAAGATGGAAGAGTAGATAAACACTGCCTACTTCCTTTTATGAACACATTAATATTAAACCTAGATTATAGAGCAATCAACCTGGAGAACCATCTGAAGTCTAGCTAAACATAAGTTTTATAACTTAAGATATAAAAAGAAGCCATGTGGAGACTGGTAGGAGCAGCAGAGACACAGAATGGGCTGGGCCCCAAACCTCCGTGTGGCAGTGGAGAATCAAGAGTGACAGTTCAGGTATGGAGGATTCCCCTGGAGACATGAGGGTCCCCAGCCCCACAACGGGCTCCCCAGCCTGGAGTACTGGTGCTGTGAAGAAGAGCCCCACAATATCTGGCTGTGAAAAAACAGTGGGAATTTCAATCATCTGGGTGGGACCAAAGGCAGTGGGAAATCCAGACATTATCTTAAGGTGCCTAAGAACAGACACGCTTACAGGCACACACTCTGGGCCATGATGAAGGGATGGTTACTCAGGGGGCATCGGAAACATACAGGGTCAGACTGAGGTGTGAAGCTTCAGGGCAAGTGTTGAAGGACAGTCACCATTTTCTCTGTGTGTGGTCTTCCTCTGGTGCAGTCAGCAGGTGGGTACTATATTTCCCGGCCCTCCCCTACATGGTCAAATCTTAATCTGAATTGGTCTAGTGATCTCTGCTGAGATCCTGCCTTACCCAACTTTCCTAATGCCCGAGGCACTTTCTTGGCAAACAGCCAGACCTGCCCACAATGTACACTTTTGTGAAAAGTACTGAAGACTGCAGGCCCCAAGCTGGTGGCAAATGGCCTCGATGTGCTCTGAGACTTTTGCTTAGTAGCCCCAGGCTCAGCACTGGCACCAAACCAAAATCTACATTAACATAGTGAACACAATCCTTCCAACTCTAGTGACTCTCTGAGACCCTTCCTCACCTAACTTACTTACCACACAAGACTTAAACCTTAAAAGAACCAGCAGATGATAGCAGGCCTCAGGGTTTCCTGGATTTTTGTGGAGCTACCCCAGGCCTAGTACTGGTGCCAGCCTCCTCAGTTCACAGAGTGACCTGTCCCACATGCATCTAGGTTTAGCAAAGGCAGCAAAAAGACTATCACTTTGTAACTTCTACCAGGTAGTCTCCAGTGAGTCACAGGCAGTGAGTGGCCAGAGCCT
This sequence comes from Craseonycteris thonglongyai, assembly GCA_004027555.1. Taxonomy (NCBI): domain Eukaryota; kingdom Metazoa; phylum Chordata; class Mammalia; order Chiroptera; family Craseonycteridae; genus Craseonycteris; species Craseonycteris thonglongyai. The sequence goes on along the minus strand of PVKE010046129.1, from coordinate 8,440 downwards.
GCACCGGAGTCCTCCTAAGTGGCCCCAGAACCAATGTACTTGGAAGTTGGCTTCAGACCACAGCAGAGTACCACCCAATTAGCTCCAAAAATGGCACACACAAAAGGGAAGTCTCAGTAGGCATCAGAGCTTGCTGGAGCAAATCCCACTTAGTGGGGTAAGGCCCGCCCCCACCCCCAACATAGCAGCTCATAAACTGTGGATGTGTCCAAACCCCACAGCCAGTTGGCCTGATGGTGAATACTTACCACTGATATGCCAATAGTAATCAAGGCTCAACTACCACAGGAGGCCACACAACTCACACAAGAGAAACTCCTCGAGCACCCAGAGCAGGTTACCAGAGAGATTGGGTCCCACAGGACATCTACATTATGCCACCTGGCCAAGACTTGGAGATACAGCAGATCTACCTAATATATATAAACAAACACACAGAGGCTGCCAAGATGAGAAAACAAAAAAATACATCCCAAATAAAAGAAAAGGAGAAAACTCGGAAAAAAAAAAAAAGAACTAAACAAAATGGAAAGAAGCCACCTACCAGATACAGAGTTCAAAACAATGGTTGCAAATATGCTCAAGGAACTAAATGAGAACTTCAACAAAGAGATAGCAAGCATAGAAAAGGAAAAGAAACCATAAAAAAATAACTACTCACAAGTAAAAAATATGGGGATGCTGGGATGGCTCAGCAAGTTGAGTGCTCATCTTGCAGCCCCGTGGTCCGAGGACCAAATTCTGGCCCCAGCACATGAAGACACATGTGCTGAACTAGGGAGTGCCCCCAGTTCAGTTATCACTGGGGTGAGACAGTGGCCTGGTTCCTGCCCTGCACAGCCCTGCCCCCAACTGTGGAACAAAACTATGTAGAAAACTCGGGGAAGCCCAGATGGCTCAGTGGGTTAAGAGCTCACTTTGCAGCGTCGGGGACCGAGGATCGAATCCTGGCCCCAGCTCATGCGAACCCATATGCTGAACTGGGGAGCTCCCCGAGCTCAGTTCTCTCTCTGTCTCTGTCTGTCTGTCTCTCTCTGTCAAAAAAATAAAAACAAAAAAATAAATAAACAAACAAATAAAACTTAAAAAAAACACAACTAATGACGTGCAACTAAGGAGACTGTTCTGGGCCCTCTTCCTTCTCTCTGTCTCTCTCTTCCTATAAAAAACAATAAAAAATAAATCTTAAAAAAAGAAGTGGGGGAAACTGGGATGGCTCAATGGGTTAAGCGCTTGCTTTGCAGCCCCAGGGACGGAGGATTGAATCCGGGCTCTGGCCAATGTGGACCCATATGTTGAGCTGGGGAGTGCCCCCAGTTCAGTTCTTGCCAGGGCCTATGTGGGAGGCTCCCAGCCCCGTTCCTGCTCTGCGCAGCCCCGCGCCCACCTGTGGAGTGAAACTATATGGAAAACTAATGCTGTCAAATATGGAGACTGCTCTGGGCCCTCCGCCTTCTCTCTGTCTCTCTCTGTCTGTCTCTATCTCTGTCAAAAACAATAAAAATAAATCTTAAATAAAAAAGCATAAAGAAGACAACAAATGAAATGAAGAATACACTAACTAGAAGGAATCACCAGCAGATTAGATGAAGCAAAAGATAGGATCATCATGTTGGAAGAGAAGGTAGCACAAAGCATCCAAGCAGAACAGCCAAAACAAAAAAAGAATCCAAAACAATAAGGATAGTTCAAGATGCCTTTGGGACAACATAAAGCATACCAACATTCACATCATAGGGGTACCAGAAGGAGAAAAGAGAAAGCAAAAGCAAGAAACGTATCTGAAAAAACAATTGTCAAAAACTTTTCTAATCAGGTGAAGAAAATAGATATTCAAGCCCAGGAAGTGCAGAGTTTTAAACAAGGTGAACTCAAACAGGCCCACATCAAGATACATTATAATTAAAATGTCAAAGGTTAAAGACAAAGAGAACCCTAAAAGCAGAAAAAAAAATAGGCAACTAATAACTTTAAAAGGAGTTCTCATAAGATTGCCAGCTGATTTTTTTTCTTTTTTCAAAAGAATTAAAAATTTTTTTCAATTATTATACATTCGACAAACAATATTATATTAATTTCTGGTATACAGCATAGTGATGAGATATTTATATAACCCACAATGTTATCACCATGATAAATCTGGTACTCATCTGACACGTACATAATTATTATAATATTCTTGATGATGTGCCTCATATTGTACTTTACATCCCCATGTCTATTTTGTAACTATGAATTTGTACTTCTTAATCTCTTTTCATTTTTCTCCCATCCCTCCAAACTCCTTATCATCTGGCATCCATCAAAATGTTCTCTGTATCTATGAATCTGTTTCTGTTTTGTTTGTTTCTTCATTTTATTCTTTACATTGCACATATGTGTAATTATATGACATTTGTGTTTCTGCCTGACTTACTATACTCAGCACCATACTCTCTAGGACCAATCAGGTTATTACAGATGGCAAGATTTCCTTTTTTTGTGGCTGATTAATATTTTGTTGTATATATGTACCACATCTTCTTTTTTTCCCCCTTCAATGTTATTTTATACTAATTTTAGGTGTATATCATAGTGGTTAGCCATTTGTATATTTTAAAAAATGACCCCCCCCCCTTCTTACTAGTCTAGTAACCTCCTGGCACTATACATAGGTATAACCATATAATTTTCTATGCTTTATTTCATATCCCCATGACTATTTTATAATTACCAATTTGTACTTTTCAATCTGTTCACTTTTTCACGCTGCCCTTAGCCCGCTCCCAACTATAACTCCAACAAATCTAGTACCCATCTGACTCCACACATAGTTATTACAATATTGTTGACTATATTCTTTATGTTATACTCTACATCCCATAACTACTTTGTAACAACCAATTTGCATTTTCAATCCATTCCCATTTTATCACCCACAGCTCCAACCCCCTCTCATATGACAACCATCCAAATGTTTCTGTATCTATGAGCTTGTTTCTGTTTTGTTTGTTATTTTCTTCTTTAGATTTTACATATAAGCAAAATCAAATTACATCAGTCTTCTCTGTCTGACACTCTGCTTTGCACAATGCCCTCCATGTCTTCTGATTGGAGATTTTAATGAATTTAAATGGAAAGTAACTGTTGATAGATATGTAGCTATTGCCCTTAAAAATAATTTTTTAATTGTTTTTGACAGAGAGAGAGAGAGAGAGAGAGAGAGAGAGAGAGAGAGAGAGAGAGAGAGAGAAAGAGAGAGAACTGAACTGGGGGAGCTCCCCAGCCCAGCACATGGTTCCGCACAGGCCAGGGCCAGGACCCAATCCTGGATCCCCAGCGCTGCAAAGTGAGCGCTTAACCCACTGAGCCATCCCGGCTTCCCCACACTATTACTGTTTTATTATTCATGATTTTGCTTCTTTTTTCACTTTTTAAAAAGTTTTATTTATTTATTTCATTAATTTTTGAGAGAGAGAGAGAGAGAGAGAGAGAGAGAGAGAGATACAGAGACAGACACAGAGAGAACTGAACTGGGGGCACTCCCCAGTTCAGCATATGGTTCCACACGGGCCGGGGCCAGGATTCAATCCTCAGTCTTTTCTTTTAAATATTTATTTTTATTGTTTTTGACAGAGAGAGAGAGAGAGAGAGAGAGACAGAGAGACAGAGAGACAGAGAGACAGAGACATAGCCAAGGGGGAGAGCCCAGAGCAGTCTCCATAGTTGCACATCATTGGTTTTTCCACATAGTTTCATTCCACAGGTGGGCTTGGGGCTGCACAGGGCGGGAACTGGGCCGAGATCTCACCCCGGTGAGAACTGAACTGGGGGCACTCCCTATATCAGCACGTGGGTCGACACAGGCTGGGGCCAGGATTCGATCCTTGGTCCCCAGGGCTGCAAAGTGAGCGCCCAACCCACTGAGTCATCCCTGCTTCCCTGTTTTTTTCTTTTTAAAGAAGCCCCTCTATCATTCCTTCTAATACTGAATTGACAATCATGAACTCCTTTAACTTTTTCTTGTCTGGGAAGCTCCTTTGTCCTTCAATTTTGAATGATAATCTTGCTGGTTAGAGTAATCTTGGTTATAGGTCTTTACTTTTTATCATGTTGAATATTTTCTGCCAATTGCTTCTGGCCTGCAAAGTTTCTGTTGAGAAATTAGCTAACAATCTTATGGAAGCTCCCTTATAAGTTACTAGTTGCCTTTCTTTTGCTGATTTTAGAATCCTCTCTTTTTCTTTAACCTTTGCCATTTTAATTATAACGTGTCTTGATGTGGGCCTGTTTGGGTTCATCGTGTTTGGGACTCTCTCTGCTTCCTGAGCTTGAATGTCTATTTCCTTTGCCAGGTAGGGAAGTTTTCAGTCCTTATTTCTTCAAAAAGGTTCTCAATCTCTTGCTGTCTCTCTTCTATTTCCACTACTCACATGATGCAAATGTTGTTATGCTTGATGTTGTTTCAGAGGTCTCTTAAATTATCCCCATTTTTGAAGCCTTTTTTTCTTTTTGAAGTTCTGGTTGACTGTTTTCTCTACCCTGTCTGCCAAATCACTGATTTGAGCCTCTGCTACATCTAGTCTGTTGGTGATATCTTCTATTGCATTCTTCATTTCAGTTTTTGTATTCTTTATTTCTGCCTGGTTCTCTTCTACGATTTCTATGCCCTTCTTTATGTTTGCTATCTCTTTGTTGGATTTTTCACTAAGTTTCTTGAGCATCCTTATAACCATTGTTTTGAATTCTGTATCTAATAGGCCAATTGCTTCCATCTCATTTAGTTCTTTTTCTGGAGTTTTCTGCTTTTCTTATATTTTTGATGTATTTCTTTGTTTCTTCATTTTGGTTGCCTCTCTGTGTTTGTTTCTATGTATTAAGTAGATTTGCTATGTCTCCCAGTATTGCTGGTAGTCTTATCCAGTAGATGCCCCAAGGTGCTCTCATAACCTGTGCTGGGTGCTCCTATAGATTTTTGTTTGGTGCCAGTGCTGTGCCTGGGTCTACTTAGCAAAAGTCTCAGAGTATACTGAGGCCAGTTACTGTCTGCATGGGACCTGCAGAATCTGATAGTTTTCCAAGAAAGATTGCAATGGGGTGTGTGTGTGTGTGAGTTTGGCTTCTCACCAGATAAATTGACTCTGGAATTAGGGGAGCTGGGTAGGGCACGGCCCAAGTGAGTCAGCATGGTGGAGTATGCATACCTCATCAGACTATCCAGATTTAGATTTGTCCATGTGGGGGTACAGTGCAACGCAGGAAAGGTGGTGCCTGCCTACTAGCTGCTTTTCCTGGGAGAACCACAACCAGAAAAGGTGGTTTTTGTTCTCCAGCCATTACCTCAAAGCCACACCCCTCAGGCTGCTGCTCCCTGTAATCCCATAATGCCCCTTGAGTCACTGTCCATCTGCAGGAGCCCAGGGCAGTGACTGTGAGTGACTGAATCTGTGTGTAGGCACTTTAGGAGAACATTTGGAGTTCCTACAGCCTTGAGTCCCACCAAAACTCTCCAAACTCCCACTGTTTTTCATAGCCAGATGTTGTGGGGCTTCTCTTCCCAGCACCAGTGTTCTGGGCAACAGAGCCTTGTGTGGGGCTAAAGCTCTTCACCTCTCTGGGGAGAATCTTCACAGCTAAAATATCCTTCTGGATTCTCAGCCTTCACACAGAGATTTGGAGTTAGCCTGTTTTGCATCTCAGCCTCTCCTACCAGTCTCAGCATGACTTTTTCTTTGTATCCTTGTTATAAAACTTCTGTTCAGCTAAACTTGAGATGTTCTCCAAGTTGGTGAATCTATAACTTAGTTATAAGTTTAGTGTGTTCACAGAATGAAGCAGACACAGTGTTTACCTACTCTGTCTTCAAAACCTCAGTTAATTTCACAACATAAATTTTGCAGACCAGGGGGAAGCTGGGATGGCTCAGTGGGTTAAGTGCTCACTTTGCAGTCCCAGGGACTGAGGATCTAATCCTGGCCCTGACCCAGGTGGACTCATATGCTGAACCAGGGTGTGCCCCCTGTTCAGTTCTTGCCAGGACTTATGTGGGAGGCTCCTGGCTCAGTTCCTGCCCTGCACAGCCTTGTGTCCACCTGTGCAGTGAAACTATATGGAAAACTAATGCTGTCAACAATGGAGACTGCTCTGGGCCCTCCCCCTTCTCTCTGTCTCTCTGTCTGCCTCTCTGTCAAAAAAATAAAAACACATCTTTAAAAAAATTTTGCAGGCCAGAAAAGCTTGGCAGGAAATATTATTCAATGTGATAAAAATCAAGGACCTACAACCAAGGGCATTCTACCCTGCAGAGCTATCATTTAAAATAAAAGGACATGGAAAGCCAGGATGGCTCAGTGGTTTAAGCACTTGCCTTGCACCCCTGGGGTCCAAGGATTAAATCCTGGCCCGAGCCCATGCGGATCCATATGCTGAACTGGGGTGTGGCCCCCAGTTCGGTTCTGGCTGGGGTGAGCCTCCCGTGTGGGAAGCCCCCAGTTATGCCTCCAGCTCACTAGGGGTGTGCCTCCCATGCAGGAGGTCCCCAGCCTGTTTGCCAACCTGTGCGGCTCCCCACCCACCTGTGTGGAATGTAACTATGTCAAAAACTGATGACATACAACTATGGAAACTGCTCTGTGCCTTCATCCTTCTCTCTGTCTCTCTGTCAAAAACAGTAACAAAAATAAATATAAAATGAAAGGACAGATAAAGAGCTTCCTGGTTGGTAGTGGGAACTAAAGGAGTTCATCATCACCAAACCAGTATTATAAGGAATATTTGAGGGATTTAATGAAGATAAAAAAACAAAACAAAATTATGAGTAATAAAGTATCTATAGCTGCATACCTGTCAACAATCATTTTAAATGTACATGGATTAAAAGATCCCATCAAAAGACATAGAAGGGTTGAGAGGATAAGAAAACAAAACCCTTCCATGTCCTGTCTACAAGAGACTCACTCATATTGGAAGATATGCACGAAGATAGAAGGTAAAGAGATAGTAAAAGTTATTTCATGAAAATGGAAATTAAAAACAAAACAAAACATGATGATTTCAAGGTCCATCAATGTTCTCACAAATGGCAGTATTTTATCTCTTCTTATCACTGAGTAATATTTCATTGTGTAAATATACCACAACTTCTTTATCTAGTTATCTATTAATGGAAAGAGAACTGACTCTAGGTAGTAAGCACATAATGCAATACATAGACGATATAATGCTGAATTGTACAACTTGAACCTATGTAGTTTTTACCAACCAATGTCACCCCAATAAATTTAACAATTAATTACAAAAAATAAGAACTTAAAAAAAGGTGGGTTAGCAATATTTATACCAGACTATTTAGACTGTCAAACAAAAGCTATAACAAGAGACAAAGAAGGTCCATACCAATTTCTGATGAAAAAAGACATCAGGATAAAAATAATAATAAGACATAAAGATGGACATTACATTTTTATAAAAGGAACAATACACCAAGAAAACATAACACTCATCAATATATATGCTCCGAATCAGGAAGCACCAAAATTTATAAAGCAACTTCTAACAGATCTAAAAGGAGAATTTGACAAAAATAAAATTATAGGAGGAGATCTAAACACCCCCCTGACAACATTGGACAGATCACCCAAGCAGAAACTAAATAAGGAGATTGCAGCTTTAAATGATACATTGCAGGAAATGGACATAATTGACATTTACAGGTCATTCCATTCTACAACAAAGGGCTATACATTTTACTCTAGTGCACATGGAACATTTTCAAGGATAGACCATATCCTGGGTCTTAAATCCAACCTCACCAAATTTAAGGGCATCCAAATCATACCAAGTGTAATCTCAGACCACAAAGCGTTGAAACTTGAGATCAATTGCAAAAGATAAAGTGCAGAGAGAACCATATATATGTGGAGACTAAACAACATGCTATTCAAAAGTGACTGGGTCAAAGAGGAAATTAAACAGAGATTAAAAAAATTGTAGAAACAAATGACAATGAAAACACGACATACCAAAATTTCTGGGACAAAGCGAAAGCAGTATTAAGAGGGAAATTTATATCATTACAGGCCTATCTCAAGAAACAAGAAAAACTACAAGTAAACACCCTCACATCTCATCTTATAGATCTAGAAAAAGAAGAACAGAGGTCTCCCAAAGCCAGTAGAAAAAAAGAATTAATAAATATAAAAGCAGAACTTAATGAAATTCAGAATAGAAAAACAATAGATAAAATTAACGCCACAAAGAGCCGGTTCTTTGAAAAACTCAATAAAATCAACAAACCACTGGCTAGGCTCACCAAAGGACAAAGAGAAAAAGCTCATATTTCCAGAATACGGGACGATAGGGGAGAGATTACAACTGATGCTGCAGAAATACAAACAATCATAAGAGATTACTATGAAAGACTCTATGCCAACAAATTTGACAACCTAGAGGAAATGGACAA
>PVKE010046128.1:0-12370 GCA_004027555.1 Craseonycteris thonglongyai | reverse complement strand
AAACTGACTTAATCTTACAAGCCAGAAAATTTGAAGAAGATTTTTGGAAATATGTCAACCGAGAAAAATATCCCAGTATCACCAAATGTAGCAAATATATCTATTCTTGTTTCGGATCTACATACCTATGCGAATCGGCATTTTCATACTTGAAGCTAACGAAGACTAAACAACGTTCTGTCCTGACTGATTCCCATACCGAAGACTCATTATTATTATATTTGTCAGGATATACACCTAATTATGATTCCTTGGTTAGAGTCATGCAAACTCAGTCTTCCCATTAATGTTAAGGCAACAAAGTAAATTCTAAATCTGTCTTTATCTGTAGCTACTTTGAATTAATAAATATTGTTAATAATTATCCATGTTCTTTTAATTCCCCTGGACGTGAGTTTTTTGGCCCTTTAAATAATTATTGTTGTTGTTTTTTACATAGGTAGATAAGCCGTATATCTATATTTCAGTCTCAGCGAGCTATTGATAGATTAGCAAAAAGTAAGTCATAGTATTCTTTCATGATATATTTTCCTGGCCCAAAAAAAACCGCAAAAGTGAAATATTGAAATCAAATTATCAGCCATACTGTGCATTTTTATAACAACTTTTTCATATTTACAAACAAATAGTACAACAACTTATACATTGCAGTTAATAAAAAATTAAATTGCATTTTAAGTTAGTAAAAATCTATCTTGAAAAAGTGTCAGAAAATCGAATTTTTTAGGTACCGCATGTACGGAATGCTGCTATCAAAAGTTGGGTCTGGAAATTTATTTTCTTCATGAGCCTATATCTTGAAAACTTAATAAGTGATTTAAAAAATAAAAAATAGTTTTTAACATATATTTTACTTATCTGCCCATACCTCACTGGAATGCACTTTATACTGAAACAGTGTATAAACATAGTATGCATTTCACACCCCTTCTTCCCCCTTAGACGACGCCTATGACAACAAGTCGATTGCGACACACTTTTAAGATAAAAAGTAGATCTTATATACAGAAAAGTTGGCCACCCCTGCTATAGAGGAAGTGACACCAGTTAGGACTGGAAGGAGATGGTGAAGGAAGGTTCTCCAGAGAAAATTAAGAATACGTGTCACCTTATTTTTGCTGGCTGGCATACGGTCACCCTCTTCCTGGCAAAATAGCCCTGATTTGCCTTCAAAGATGCACCACTCTAGTCCAACATCTCATTTTACTAACCGCAGGGATTTGTTTAGGACTTGTTGTAGGTATTTAGAGCTCTTCTAGGTCTTTTATTTCAGTGACTGAAAAGAAAACACGTCCTTTCAATGACCTTGAGTATGGGAACATATAAGCCTGAGGCTGCTGTTTGCTATATTCCTTTTACATAAACCCTGGAAATAAATCCAGCATAGAGGTAAAGCATAGGAAATGAAGAAGACTGGGTGTGGTGACATCATTTGAGCCTGATTTCAAACACACATGGAATTAGCCAGTTCTGACATTTCTGGCACAAATAATTTGGGTCAAGTTTTCTGATGCTTCTAAAATGAAGGGTCCAAATTAACTTAGTAAATAAATGCATCGATCTGAAAAATCATGTGTAGAAGTAATATTTTTCTGAGAATAAAAAGGTCCCAGCTATGTAATTACTTTTAATAACTGTCAACATCTCACACTCTCAGAAATTGGTATTTACTTTAAGTGTTAGAACTTACCATACACACTTTTATGAAATGAATCTCAAAAAGAATAGAAATGCAACAAAGGCAATGTAAGGTTTTTTACTATGACTGTCAGGTTCTTCTGCCTGCTCATCTGCTGCCCGCCACCCCTCACCTACCATATCAAGTTGCCTTCTGCACCTAACAGTAGCTTAATGGGCACAGAAGGCTTCGCTGATGCAAAAATCTCCTGCCCAATCTACTTCTGCTGAGTCACAACAAAGGTTGTAAGCTGGAGGTTGATATGAGATTTGATAATGATGATAATGATGTAATAACTCCCATTATTGAGGGCTTTCTATATTCCACAAACTATACTGAGTGCTACATATCCAATTCCCTCATATTTTCATAAAAATTCTGTGTTATGTATCCTTTCCCTTTTACACAAATAAGAAAACTTAGGCTCATAATTATTAATTAACTTGCCCTAATTTGTCAGATATCAAATAAAATCTATCATACCTTAGTAATAATCTGTGTCTACTACAGTCTACCAGGAGCGTTAAGTGCTTAATAAGAACTTATCAATCAGGTCAACAGGCAGCTTGCCCACTTGCTTTCACTGTTATAGAGACCAACACACAATTCTGTTCAGTATCTAAGGTGGCTGGATAGATGCCCAGCAAAGGCCAGAGTCTTAGGGGTGGGGGGCGGCAGGGGGGAGTTAACTGTGGCAGAGAGATCAACATTTGCTCTGTACAGTTGGAATTAATAAATATATTATTACTCTGGTATATACTATTCTTATTGACCATAGTCACACAAAGCAAATGAGAAGGATGAAGTCTGGAGAGGCAAGATTCTCTGAGGAATGGACAGTGAGAATGAGAACCTGCCCACCCTGGACAGACCCTCAGAATAGATCCCTGTTTCTGAAGGAAAGTTTAAACCCAACCATAACTAAGAGGCAGGATCTGGATTAGGATGAAGGGCTTGGCAATCCAGTGGTCAAACCCCCAGCTCTCCTCACTGAACTTTCCTAGGGCAACTGTGTGCTGGAGCTCAGGAATTGCTGCTTTGATAACGGAAATAAACTAGCATCGACGAAAAACCAACAACAGGCTGATGTTTGTATGTTTTCACAATCAAACTGTAGTGTGTGCAACCTTTTTGTGGTAAATAGTATTATTTCCATTTAGCAAATGAAGAAAATGAGATTCAAAGTAATTATGTAAAATCCCCCAAATTACCAAATTAGTAATTTTTATGATAGGAATTCAAATTCTCATGTGTTTTATCTTTAGAATGTGATTGCATCATATCACACACTTACTCCCACTACATGACATTCAATTACACCACACCACACATTCCCACTATTGTCTGGTGGTGAGTCAAAACATAAAATACACACACACATATGCACGTACACACACACACACACATGAATCATTCCATCAATGAATACACAGATTTTATTTTTTAAATGCATTATAGATATTTTATTTGTTGGTACGTTTGTTTTTGTTAGAGTCTTTGTTCTGGTGTGATTAGCCAAGATAGCCTTTTCTTCAAAGGACACCAAGAAACCATTTTTTATCCTTGATCACCTCCTTTCTTAGTATTATGGGTTAAAAAGAAGTGACCAAAAAAAGTGCAATTCTGGGTGGCAAGCGCATAATGCAATGCATAGGTGATGTGATGTGGACTTGTACATCCGGAAACTATCTAATAGTTACCAATCAATGTCACCCCAATAAATTTAACAATTAAAAAAAAAGTGCAGTCTAACATGTTTGTTTGTTTGTTTTTGTTACACAACAGGAGAGTTTAATCAGCTTTGCAAGTTACTGACAAAACGTACAAAGGAGCCATCAGGACCGCTCAGTAAATGGAACATGCAAACCTCATGAACAAGAGGACCCAGAAGACCACAAGTTTCCAATCTTAGTCCTTTTCATCAGCTTGATAGACACTCACATTTACTGAAACATTTCAACGGCTGCTTTGTGCATCTTGTCACCAGCTGTGTGAAAGTCAATACTAGCGGTGCCTTCATCTTTGAGTCTGCCAAATTGGGAGCCTCACCTCCTCCATGCTAAGGACAAACGGCTTTTTCAGAGATAGAGAGAAGTCATCAAGTCAGTTCCCTGCTAGTGAATAGGGCTATACCCTAGCCGTACACACGGGTCTTTGAGAACACAGACATGGGCAGCAACAGTAGGTGTTGGAACTTAAATTCTACGAAGCCCACACAGGTGTTGTGAAGGAGCAAGCTGAGAAAATAGGGAGCGATAGAGCATGTGATATCTGGAGGCACCCAGAAGGCAGATTTGCAAAGTGGTTAATGCTACTAGCATTTGGAATCAGAATACCAGGGATTCAATCCTGACTCTCTTACTAACTGTATGTGTTTAGATAAGTTACCAAAGCATTTAATGCCTCAGTTTCCATATATATAAAATGGAAGTAATAAGACTTACCATAGAGGGTTACTATAAAAATTAAATTATATTGTCTATTTAAGGTTTTAGCACAAAACCTAACAAAGAGTCCTTAATCAATAAATTTTATGTTCCCTTAAAAAGTACAGGGATACACTTATAATTTAGTAAATCTTGATCGGCTTGACTTTAACTAACTCGAGTGGAAGAAAAGGATGTCTTGTTAGCCCTGGGGAACGTGAAACACATATAGATCATTCCCATAACCCAAGCACTCACCATTTATTCCAGGCAGTTAGTTTTATTTTATTTCTTCACTCTAAGTTGTGCTTCCCACATTAACATTCTAGAGTAAACACAGAGTAGTCCTTGAAAAGTATAAAAATTGTAAAAATATAAAAGACATATGAAAGCAAGAGAGGCAACTGCAAATATTTTGCTAAGTAAAATTTAAAATGCCATTTCACCTAATTGAACATAGACTAAGACAAGAGTTTCTAGGAAGTACCTCCAGGGGCCAAAATGTTTTTCTGTAAGAACTAACAGAAGCAGATAAAAAAAATACCCAAGGCCAAACTAAATGGATATCAAACTTGAAAAATGAAAATTCACAAGAGGAAATATATTAGGAAATTAAGTACACAGAAAATTGTATTTAGAACAGTAATAAGATCCTATTTCCACTTATCATGCTAGCCATAATATTTCTTAATTGAGAAGATAATCAATGATTAGAAAAATTTAACTGGCACTTATATATTTGTGTTGAGAGCATACTATGCTATAGGGAAGCCATTAGAAAATGTATATTTAGGAGATGCTGGGATGGCTCAGCGGGTTAAGCGTTCACTTTGCAGGCCTGGGGTCCGAGGGTTGAATCCCGACCCCAGTCTGTGCCGTCCTGTAAGCTGAACTGGGATGTGCCCCCAGTTTGGTTTTCCCTGGGACAAGATTCCCACTAGGGAGGCCCCTGGCATGGTTCCCACCCTGCACAGCCTCCCCACACCTGTGTGGAATAAAACTATTTTGAAAATTGATGACTTACAACCATGGAGACTGCTCTGGGCCTTCCCCCTTCTCTCTGTCTCTCTCTGTCTGTCTCTCTCTCTGTCAAAAAAAAAAAATCTTTAAAAAAAAAATGTATATTTAAGCTTTAAAAATGTCCAAGACAGATTTAACAATGTTAATTATAAGAGTCTACCCTGAGAAAATAGGTCAAAGTACAGAATAAGTTTTATGTGTAAATATGCAAATATGCTCCTTCAGTCAAAATATTTAAGTGAAGTATTTCCATTTTTAATTGACACGTGGTAGTTTTACAATGTTAAAAATTATATCTAAACACAAAGAGAAAACATGAAGTGGCATACCAAGAGTCCTGTCCTTGAGGAACCCATAATCTAATTGAAGGGGCAAAGCACATATTGGAAAAAAGCTTGAGAATAATATGTAAAATGATAATAAAAACTTGAGAATACTATAAAAAGAAAAATTGAGATGTACAGAAAGGCAATGTGAAATGACAAATTAATCTGTATCTTTCTCTTTTGTGGCTATTTTATAATAAAAATAATACAAGGCTATTGAAGAAAATCTGAACAATACAGGATAAAGTAAAACAAAAATTATAAAATTGTCTATTTCCTTAGATAGATTTTGTTTCATTCCTTCTTTTCTGTTGTGTTTCATTATATTTTTTCTTCAACAAAGTCATCCTTTACTTGGGTAAGATGAGAAACCTATATATCCACGTAGAAATGAGCTAAGAGTGTTTCTAATGTGCCTGTGATTATGTGGCAGCTATTTAGACAAGCGACCAGTATGACTCAAGGTTGTCAATGATAAGTTTAAGAAAAAATTACAACATCTATATACATTTACAATGGAAGAGTCTGTCTACACGTCATCTATTCTGGTTAAACTCTTTGCATTCACAAATGAAAACATCAAGTGTATTTTAGCTAAATCTGAGTTCCCAAACTTGAGTCTTTGGAAGTACTAGAAAGAGGTCCAACCTCCTTACTCCTACTGAGGGTGACATAAAGGAGGGGTTCAGTGTATGACCTTGGAGTCAGGCTGTTTGGGAGTGAGCCCTGTAATCTTAAGCCCTGTGAATTTAGACATGTTATTTAAGTCTTTGTTAGCCTTAGTGTACCCATAAGTACACATGTGTAAAATGGTATAATAATATTAATAGCAACTTCCTCATAAGGTCAACATAGAAATTAAATGACATATGAGTATTTACCAAAACATTTTCCCAAGTGCCTGCTTCATCATAAAACATAAATCAATGGTTATTCTAATTATCAGTTTTAGTTAATCTCATGTTCTTCTCCTACATGATGTTTCATAGCACCTAACGTGGTTCGTTTGCCTTTTGAAGCATAGAGAATATTCTGTGTGTCATTCTGATGTCCCCTCTTCTAGCCTTCAAGAAGGGCCCACGGATTTGGTCAGGGTGTGACTGGGGAAGCTGGGGGAGGGTGGTTTGGAACCAGAAACTTTCGTTCCCATCTAAGCTCCTCTTTTTATAAACTCTAGGACTTGGGCAAATGGTAACTTCCCCAGCTTCCCAAGTATCATAAAGAGAGAATACGGAGCTCTGCCTCCAAGGGCGGCTGGGAGGACTAAACTAGACACCCGCAAAGATGCCCAGCATGTGCTAAATGCTCAGGGCACACTGGATGGAATCTGAGGACGCAGACAGTGCCCACAGTCATGTCCTGCTAAGTCTTTGGCAACAGGGACACTCACTTGACTGTTCATCACCCCCCGCTCTTTTTTCTGGGACTTAAAACCCTGTTTAAGTGACTTCATAATTTAATAGCACTGCTAGTGATGCTTAGCAATTGATTCACTTTTTCCCATAATTAGTTTGGGTAATTAGAGAAAGCTTTCTTATTACTGTAAAGTTTGATCTGTAACAACCCATTAAACCCAGAGGAAGAAAGTTGAGAAGAAATAAGTCTGCTCCAATAACAAATACACACCTTCTCGTGCAGGAGTACAGTACTTCTTTTGAGGAGGGTATTCAGAATTTAGGCACCATTGGCTAGTGACTCTGATTGCAATACTTAAATTTACCAATGAGAATCATCCAAACATACACCAGCATATCCCAAAACACATTCTGTGGACTATTCACCCCTCCCTATGAGAGATAGTCTACAGAGAATAAAAAAGGGAGTAGCTCTTATGGTCAATTAACTTTGGAAATTATGCATGAACTACCTTCCCTCTCAAGAACTCACAATGCACAAGATGCCCCCTCTGTGTGTATGACCTGTTTAACTTTGGCAGAATTTAAATAAAGTCAATTATTTAATGCCATGAAGCTTTATTTTTCCTATCAATTAACACTTTTTTTTTTTCAAGATTTATTTCCATTGTTTTTGACAGAGAAAGACAGAGAGAAGGAGGAGGGCCTAGAGCAGTCTTCATAGTTGCACGGTCATTAGTTTTCAATACAGTTCATTCCATAGGTGGGCACAAGGTTGTGAAGGGCATGAACTGGGCACGGGGCCTCCTGCATGGGAGGTGCTCCCCCATGAGCCAGGGCCTCCTACATGGGAAGCTCACCCCAGTTCAGCATATGGCTTTGCCCAGGCCAGGGCCAGGACTGGGGCTCAATCCTCAGATCCCAGAGCTGCAATTTGAGTGTTCAACCCACTGAAACATCCTGGCTTCCCCAACATTTCTTAATGATCTGAAGAACTAACATAAGCCAAAACTGCTTGAGACTTCTCATCTGTATAATATATGCACAGACAGATGAATAGATGATTGATGATGGATGGATGGAGGGATGGATGGATGGATGGATGGATAGATGGATAAATAGATAGATGATAGACAGATGATGAATAGGTAGATGGATGAGTAGATGGATGGATAGATGAAGATAGATAGATGGATAATAGGATAGATAGATGATAGACAGGTAGGTAGGTAGGTAGGTAGGTAGATAGATGATAGATAGATAGATAGATAGATAGATAGATAGATAGATAGATAGACAGATAGACAGATAGATACACAGATGTATATGGAGAGACTGCCTGACACCACTGGTGTCCCATATTGTAGCACAGGCTGAGGGAAGCTTCAGACGCTCCCACCAGGGGGTCTCCTGCTCTTAGTTGGGCAGAGGTTGTGCCCTTAGCTAGTGCAATGCATGTGCCGAAGGACAGAGCACTTGCAACATTAAGCCAATTTTATGTCACAGCCTTTAGCTAGTGAATTCATCAAATCATGGCTCTTCTGTTCAATAAATAGTTATTGAGAACCACAAACTTTTTGTGTTTTGGAAGCAGGAGTGAGCAGTGAGGAAGACAGACAAGACTGAGGATTCCAAAGCTGACATCTGGATGGGGACACACACACGTTAAATTTAATTTAAGGGCTTCAAATAAAGAAAGTTCTAGTGAAACCCAACATACCTGATCTCCCTCCCACCTTCTTCCAGACAAAAATGTATTCCTTGGAAGAGAACCAATTAGTTATTTTTCTCCTCTATCACGTTTGCTTTCTCCCTATTCCTCTCCTTCTTTCTGCTGTTGTCATATACTCTATATACATTTGGAGTTTCATAATCAGTAAACTTCAATATAACAATAGCAATAACAATAATTTGGGAAATGAACATAGGGTTGCAAAAAAAAAAACAACACACACACACAAAAAAAATCCCATAGGTTCACCACATTAGATAATGTATTTCAATGCCATCCACTCTTAATATTAGCTAAAATTTACTGGCAGTATTTTATGTCTATTACCTCATTTAATCAGCACAACACCTTAAGAAATACGTACTATAATTATTCCCATTTTACAGTACGGAAACTGAAACTCAAACAAGTGAGGTATACTACCCAATCTAACCCCAGCGTTGAGCCAGGCTATAGACGCAGGGACATTGGCACCAGAGCCCTAGCAGACTGGGTGAAAAACTCACTTGTCCCTCTTATTTTTGTAATTCCCCTGTAGACTGATGAAAACTTTGTCAAAGCCCTGCTTTGGCCTACAAACTATCCAGCGACCTCGGCCCCATGATATAAGCCCTATGGAAGTTTTTACTTCTCATTCCAGACTTACATAACAGATCTGTAGAACACGGCATAACTATGTTAACTAGTCACAGGATGCTTTTGGCAATATATTTTGCAAATGGGTTTCAAAAACTGTACATACTTCCTAAATTTTAATCCCCTGTCTGACTCCCCCCCTTTTTTTTAATTTTTTTAAATATATATATTTTTTTATTTATCTATTTTTATTTTTGACAGAGAGAGAGAGATATACAGAGACAGAGAGAGAACTGAACTGGGGGAGCTCCCAGTTCAGCATATGGTTCCACAAGGGCCGGGGCCGGGATTCGATCCCCTGCCCCCGGGGATGCAAAGTGAGTGCTCAACCCACTGAGCCATCCGCCTTCCCCTGACTCCCCTTTTAACAATGCATTATTCACCTGGTTGTCAGGAGACTGGAGAAGGACCCTGGGGTGATAAAGGGTTGGACCTGGGGGCTAAAGAATCATCTAAAATTTGCTGACTGCACACACACACAGTGGGGAGGATTCACAGCTGTCACAGGAATACTGAAACTTCCCGTAACTTCCCCCACCCATAGAAAAAGAACATATAAGAGCACTGCTATCTGCCTGAGGACTAAATTATCATGTGACTTTATGCAAATTCATTTGGTGACACTGTACCTCAGTTTCCCTTCCTGTCAAATAATAATCCAATTCCATTCTGATGAATCTTTTAAAAAGGTGACGACTATATGATATAAAGTGCTACATATACATTAGCTATTGTTATTTTTCACTCTCTCTCTTTTCCCTTCTGAGAGATTTTGTGAAATTTAGCCACAAATGTTCTTTGGGGCAAATTATAACATTTCACCTGTGCAATGTTTTATGTAACTTTCTTTTTGAAGCTATTTTAGTATCCCATGCTCATTGTTGACTGAAAATTGGTATTCCAATTTGTCCCAAGAGCCAAGAAAAATTTTAAATTAAGGATAAATGGAAACAGTAAATATTCGTTTCTTGCCTACCAAATTCGAAATGGAGGATGAAAGTGTAAACATCAAAGTGACATCCTAGGATTCCAGGCTGACCTTAGAAACTTCCATAATGTGCTATTTCAAGAGCTGCTCCAAGGAAACAAGCAAATGCTATGTAGCGGCCCCAGTGCTGTACTCAGACAGAATACTCCCACTGGAGAAAGAAGTTCCGGTCAATGTGATTTGGCAAAAGACAGCAGCTCCATTAAGACACTGCTTTCATAGCTCTGCTGCTCTGCCCATGAAAAGCAGTGCACACACACACACACACACACACACACACACACACACACAGAGAGAGAGAAATACATCAGTGCAACAGATGGCTCTTAAGGACAACACTTAAGGGACATCTGATAGCATGAGTTCTAGGGACCATGCCATAGTCTGGCCTGAATTCCCCATAGAAGCTCCATAATCAGCCAACAAAGTTTGCTTGTGTCCCTCTAGGGGTCCCGCCATTGGGAAACAAGTAGCTTCTGAAATTCAGGTAACAGGAAGAGCTATCCTGAGATCTGGTGAAGAGAAATATGAGTCATTTGATTACGTCAAGACATAATAAGAATTATTTCCCTCCCCAGGAAGTAGCACTCAAGATTCCCTTACTCTCATGAACCAAGGAATTACAGTTTCTTCCTTGTAGAATGCTTTATAGTTAGAAGAAGAATATTTCTCTAAAAATTATGTGGAGGGACTATTACATACTCATATAAAACATATGCTCCCATTTAAAAGAATTTGAGTGAATTCTAGAAAGATTCCTTTAAGGGTTCTGTGATGGTTAATTTTGTGTTGAGCTAAGGAATGCCCCGATGGCTGGAAAAACAACTGAAGACCTACCAGACTTTGTAGCTACAATTATACAAAGAGATTATAAAAATCCTCAACAATATCATCTTTGAACATCAAACACCAGTGACAATGCATGAAATATGGGTGTCGCAACCAAAGACCAATGAGTGCCTAACATCTGGAGCAGAAAAGAATAATGATGAAGTACATGATTTGCACCGCTGTTGGCTGAGGTCAATCATTTATTATCAGTGGAAAGTCTCATCCTATCCAAAGTCCTAGTGTCTACTAGTAAATTAAAATGTGTTTGTGCTTTGATATTTATGCTTTCATTTCACATATTTTAATTCATTGGATATCAGGAATTCACTTAGATTATATCTCTATATTTAACCCTAAACATTTTTTTAAGTAAGTTTTCTTTCACAACAGAATCTAAACAGACTCCTAATTCACTAATTTGCAGAATGTTCATCTCCCTTAAATTATAAAATTACTGAGTGTTATCCCTGCATATAGATCTTAACCACATCTTTAGTAATGATGTTTGATGAGCCTGAACTTAATAATGAACTGAATAATCTGTTCTTGAATTGAAGATTTTAGCAAGCAAATAAATTTTCAAAATCATAGAATATAAAACAAAGTACAAGTTGTACAGAAGGGCTTCATTTCTTCTATAACTTTTTTATATGTTCAAGTAACATTTATAGCATTCAAGGCATCCTATATAAGCAAATACAAGTGATGCCTTTATTCATATATCTTCAGAAGCAAAACATCAAAAATGCTGTTAGTTGGTTTATTTCATTGCTTTGCAGATATATATTGTATCTAAATATTCCTAGAAGAAAGAATTTCCAGAAAGATATTTCCTTCTGGGAACATATGTTTATTTTTGTTGGCATTCCCATTGCATAAGCAAAAGCATATAAACATGGTCAGAAGAAAACAAACAGGTGAACATGGAGATGTGCCCTTGGTCCTACCCCCTTTTTTCTTTATTCTGTCAGAAGAGGATACATCAAACTAGAGCCCTATGTTGTCACTCAGCTTCTCTGTTTTTATTTCCCTTCCTGAATCTTTCATATTTAAACTTCTGTTCAATATACTAATATGAATGGCACTATCCCTTGATAGATATAACCTGTTTCTCAGCCATTGACATACGTTCATTTCCCTCTTTTTTTCCATTATACCTAAATTTCATTTTGCTGCTCATATTTTTAACATACTCCATTTTCAAGAATCGCCTACTTCTTGCTAACACCACACCTGCTCCTCACTTTCCTGAGATGACACTCCTCAATTTCATAGCAATTCTTATTTTATTTAACCTCAAAGTGGCCATCTGCCTAGTTCTGTTTTTTGTTGGTTGGTTTGGTTTTGATTTTGTTTTGCATTTCCCCCCCGCCCCGCC
>PVKE010046127.1:0-12368 GCA_004027555.1 Craseonycteris thonglongyai | reverse complement strand
GTACTAAATCATACCTCACAGTAAATGTGTACTTTGAAAACATGTTTCTTGCAAATAAAATCTACTAATGTCCAATGTGTGTTTTTCAACATCTTTAACTGGAATTTATGTTATTACTCTTGGTCTTTTTCATCACCAGTTTCACATATCTTTTTTGTTCAAAACTAATAACAAAGTATGTACAGCAATTAACATAGAAACTGTGGAGGTTTTTTCCAGATACTATTTCTCCATAAATATAACTAATTATCTTTCAAATGAATCTTTCTGACATAAATACAATTGATCATGACTAAACTTGTAACTGACACTTGTCTGAACAAGTTTTATTGTAGCTTAATACTTAGATCTAAAAACAAGACCATGTATCTGAAAAAGAACAATTAAGGAGTCAGCTTTTTAGTTTTCAAAGATTCATGTTAGCAGTATATTGTACTGCTTTAAGGATGCAAAAATGAATCAGACTCACAATACATTTAATGTTTTATTGTTCTTTGCAAAACGAATTTTTTGTTTCATAGGTTATTTTTTATATTCTTTGCCCGTTTTTCTATTTTATTGATTGATTTCTCTTTATTATTTCCTTCCTTCTACTGAATTTGGGTTTAATTTGCTCTTCTTTTTCTAGTTTTTCCAGGTAGAAACTTAAGTCATTGATTTTGGACCTTTTTTCTTTTGTAGCATAAGCAATAAATTTCCATCAAGCACTGCATCTCACAAATTTTGATATGTTGTGATTTCATGAAAAAAAACCCAAAAAAACACTATTGAATATGTCTATGAGTTTGGGGAGAAGGAAGAAGTGTTAGGAGATGGAGGTAAAATTATCAGATTTTTAGAAAAAGTGACAAGTATTGCTTCTGGTATACCCTAAAAACAGTTTTCCAAACTTAAGGGAATAGGTGGTAACCAACAATTGAATTTACTAAGTATTAGGAAAAGTAGAATGCAATTGTGAACACTAGAATTTGCAGAGGCCATTACGGTCAAGAGTTAAATGTAAAAGGTACTTCTAATTGTCTAAAATGTTTTTTTAAAAAGTCTATTTTCCTATGTATTAAAACAAAACTTCTAATCACCCTGACTTTCATTTCTCTTTTTCCTTAATTCTGAAAGTAATTAATCACACTTAGATAACTGATACAACTGGAAGACATAAAATACCCAAGAAAGTAAGTATGAGAAAAATCTTTAAATTATTGATTTTGAAGTAGTTTAATGTGCGTACTAACAACCGTAGTTCTGTAAAAAGAAACAGTATGGAGAATATACTATTTAGTTTATGTTTTCACAGTATATGCTGTGTCATAATTAAGCATACAGAGCTCAAAACAGCCAACACTACAGAGAGCTTACACTGTTAACTATTATAGAAGAGGTTGAGGGATATTTGCTAATGACTACCATAAAAGGAACAGATGACTAAGAACAGAGAGGATGTGTGACTAAAAAGTCCCACTACAGTTCTTTGAAAATTCCCTGAATAACCAAGCATACCAAATGTGGTTTGTCATAAAATTATTTGATGCTAAACTCTGTAGTTAGTCAACAAATACATGCTCTGCCCAAAGGATAAAGTGCCAAACACACAAGACCATCAATAAGTGAAAGTGTTAATCAAATTAAAGTGTAGCCCAGAGTTCAAATGCTGCTGGGCCACACTAGGCTAACCCCACAGCTAATTCATTCAATTCCTAGGGTGCTAGACAACAGCACAGAACCAGGCACTTTGGGCTACTGCTGTTCTTTCCTGCTCCTGAAAAAGTACAGAAAGTTTCTCACAGATTCTCAAACACTAGAATAACCCAAGTCAGCACATCAGAGCCTATCTTTGACAAATCAACCTTTTCACCCCAAAGGCTTACAACAGCTATCCAAACTGCAGAAGTCAAAAGAAAATCCCAGCCACATTTAGAAATGCATCATATTTCTTTAATGTATCCAATTGTCTCTGAATATGTTAATGGATACAATTGATTTTCCAAAGGAATGTTACTTTCCCCACAAAATAATCCCAAATTATAATAGTAACAGTTACAATCATTATTTAAACAATGTCATTTAATCCTTAAACTCATGAGACATGTATTATACAAGTTTTCAGATGGGGATGCATACTCAAGGTCACATCATTTAAGATCAGATTGAAACCCAAGTTTGGCTGACTCCAAAACCCATTTTTGTTTCATTACACTTCCCTGTTTCTTGATATTTTTCTGTTTGCTACCTGCACTTGTGGGAGAAAATACATTGAGCAAGTACTGACTCAGATGGGGAAAGTTTTGAATGACTGCAGAAATGTCTTGTAACACACAGCCGTGACTTCTCATGCCATGTGATTGAGGGTATATATAGTTTCATTTTTGATTTTACATTTTTGGTCTTCCTAGTTGATGCTACTATCTGGATCTCTAAACATGTTTATAACTCTAGATCAGGTTTTAGCAGTATATGGGTTTTTAGTAAAATGCACATCTTTACCATGTATAAATCTTACATCTTTAAGAATCCATGTTCTACAAGTATATATACAATGACAAAGAAGCAAGTCTTTATTCCTCTATAAGCTGTCTTTCATTTAGTATAATTGACTCAAAAATGAAGGATGAACTTTACTTTCCTCATTAGAATTTTAATATTTCCTCTACCTACTGATGACTGATGTGCAGTTAGAACTGATTTAATAAAAAGACATTTTAATTTTCTGAAACAATAAATTGCAAAATGGCATTTGCTCTACTGAAAGAATACAGAATCCAATATAATTAAAAATGTCAAATCCATGATTACAGAAGACATCTGTTGCTTTTGTTGTATCTATTCCTCTTCTTCCATAATAGTACCTCACTTTTGAGAACCCACATCCCCTTTTTTAGAACCTCCATCCCTTTTTTCTTTGAGAAGCCCCATCCCTTTATTTCTCAATCCACCAGCTGATTCTACTCTCCGTACCAGGCCCACCATAGTGATTGGTTCACAGATACATACATGTCCCAAGAGAGGCCAATGGGATTCAATGCCAAGACTTTTGCACAAACTATTGGGAAAGAGCTTTCCTCTTTCTGCTAAGGATGCTAAAGACACTGTTGTTCTGCCTGTCTTTACTACCACATAGAGACAATACACCTAACAAGGAAAACACCACAGGGGAAAACAATGAAGAAAAGAAAGAAAAGATTACATATTCCTGATGCCAGTATTTAAGCAGTAGTAGGTTCAGGATGGCAAGGTTTGTCTTACCAGCTTACCCCTGTCATGTGGTCTTACTCTGCTGCAGGCCACCCAGCTCCTATTGACTCCTGTTTCCTGCCTTCTTGGCAATTCTGTGAGCACCTGGTAACATTTTTGGCTTAAGTACTATAGAACAGAATCAGTTTCTGTTTTGCAACCAAGAACCTTAACTAGCTCAAAGGGCAAACAAGTTATGATCTTAAGGTGGAAAATGTCTGCCTAGAAAGACAGACCTGACTACATAACAATCTAAAAATAGTAATAATTAAGGAAAAATAAATATGTGAATATGCAATTCACAAAAGAACATTAGTCAATATTACATCTAAAAATCTTCAAATAAATGAGAATAGAAATGAAGACAAGAAAGAAAGAAAGAAAAAGATACTAGTTCCCAAAACAACAAATCCTGGAAAGGCAAAAACCATTTTTGTGTTGTTTATTATTGAAACCCTAGCATGCCCTGGCAAGTAGTACACACTCAGATATTATTAAATAAATGAATGAATCAGTTTAGGAAAGAAGCAATTTGGTGTAATAAACAGACCTTCTCATGCACTGCAGGAGGAGCACACACTGGTACAGACACTGGAAAACAAGTAGGTAATATTCTAAAATGTTTTAATGTACATTGTGCTAGACTCAGCAAGCCCATCCCTACACATTTATCTTACTGAGAAAAATGAAAAAGTGTACAAGATATAAGTGATCTTCCCAGCAGTACATTGCTTCCAACAGGACAAATAAAAAACATTATAAATGTCTGGCAATAATGGTTTATTCAATAAATTATTTTATATCTACTCACACTGGAATACTATGCTACTATTTAAAAAGATAATCTACATTGACATGGGAAGAGTTCCATGACTGAAAATAACAGAAAGCAAAACAGCATCTACAGTATGATTTTATTTAATAAAGTTATTTATTTCTATATATCCCTGGGTGAGGATCTAGAAGCTTATTCATTAAAATGATGTCAGTTGATTCTGAATGCAGGGCTTGGGGTGGGGGGTGGGGGGGCGGGGGCGGGTTATACTTTCATGGTTTGTATCTTTTGAACAAATAGTTATCTTTATAAACATACCAAAAAGAATTTAAAATGACACACATGCACATACACAGAATGAATGTAATCTCCAAAGGAATTACATTTAATCTGTAGTCAGTTAAGACACGGAAAGAATCTTAATCTTTTCATTATAGCAATATAAGCCTAAAAATTTACCACATTGGCCTAATAGGGAATAAAATCCCCTCTTTTCATTCTAGAGGTATAAGACTCCAGGGAAAGACAGAAACTAGAGCAGCTACCCAGACAAAGCATCCTGAGGAAAGAACTTGTTTAAATCTTATAAATGATGCTCTTCTGAATTAACACCATGAAGAACTATGAGGGAACAACCAAGGCCATCAGTTGTTCAGATGCCCATTACACCAATTCTGGTCTGTCAGAAAACCATACTTGAAAACACATCCAAAATGCAATGGAATTATTTTGTCCAACATCACTGGAATGTCTTTTATTTTGCTGCAAACTCAAACATATTCACCCACTACTAATCCCAAAATCCTCAGACATATAATCAACTTTAAAAGTAGTACGTAGTCGTAATATGGAAGGCAAGACTGATGCCAGGAGGAGTTAATGCAATATAAGACTTTGGTCTAGTACAGTAAACAGTAACAACCAGCACAGGTGAAAGTCTTGTTTCAATGTCCCTTAATATTCTGAAGCATTTAACAAGAATTCTGCCTTTGAAACAGAAACATCTCGGCAGGGTACCATAACTTGTACAATAAATCCAAGTAAATATTGTGAATGCTCTCCACTTCTTTAAAAATTAAGATGTATAGGGAACTCAAGCACGTTCAACTCCACCTCAGAATTGGCATGTTCGAGTATAGGCAGTCTAGTGTAGTGGCCAAGGCGCTGGAGGCCAATGTATGAGTACAAGTCTTGGCTCTGCCACATACTATTAAATAGCTGTGAAACTCAAGGCAAAATAAGACCTGCTTCAGAACTGTAATGATTATCTGAGTTAATACACACAAAGGCCTTAGAAAAGTTCCCGACACAGAGAATGCTCAAAAAAATATTAGCTATTATATGATTATGAAGCATAAAAATGATTCTGTGCTGTGGGATGGCCATAGAACTAACCAAACTAAATTTAAGTTTTAAGGCATTTTATAATTCAATTCATTATGGTTCTGACTTTTTAAAAGAGTAGTGAATAATTAATTTTAATTCTTTGAGGTGCTTTATAACTCTGCATTAACTAAACGTTATTCATAAGATTATATAGCACAATTGTTTCAAAGAGCTCAGAGGCTTAATCTAATTATTTTCTGAGCCAAATGTGAATTTTTTTTTTTCAAATACACAATTTCTAAAAGTGAGTATGTTTATTGGATTGCAGGTTCTATTCTGAAAGAAAAAAAAAGAAAAAAAGAAAAATGCTGCAAACATAACACATACAACTTCAAAGAAGAGGTAATAAGGAGTTTATGCCCATAATTACTATAAATTAGAAAGGGACCATCACAACATCCAACTATATGAAAAACCTAGTACTAAAAATGCTCTAATCCTAGATGTACTTTTCCCCACTCCATTCTAGCAAAATGAAGCTTCTTTTTTACTTCTTTACCACTCTGTTTTTAGCCATGCCTTAATTTCATTAACATGTCATTAGACTTCATTTCATTGTCCCTTTTTAATAGGGCTGCTCTTCTAAAAAATATGTCTTGGGAAAGCTGGGAGCTCAGCAGGTAAAGCGCTCGCTTTGAAGCCCCGAGGACAGGGGATCAAATCCCGGCCCCAGCCCATGCGGACCCACATGCTGAACTGGGGTGTGCCCCCAGTTCAGTTCTTGCCAGGACCTATGTGGTAGGCTCCCGGCCCAGTTCCTGCCCTATGCAGCCCTGTGCCCACCTATGGAGTGAAACTCTATGAAAAACTAATGCTGTCAACTATGGAGACTGCTCTGGGCCCTCCCCCTTCTCTCTGTCTCTCTCTCTGTCTCTGTTTCTCTCTGTCAAAAATCAATAAAATAAATCTTAAAAAAAAAAAAATATGTCTCTCCATTTTTGCAAAATATAATGAGGCCTAAATACTGGTCAGCTCATCAGGTAATTTCAGCTAAAAGAGTCTGTCTTTAACACATAGCATTGCTGGTTTTGGTAGACTATCCATAAAACTTACACTACTAGAAATCTGCTATATCCCAACGGATTTACCATATATCTAAGCACAAAAACCATGATTTTGTGTCTTGATTGGTGTATTTGTTTTGTTCTGACATTGCAGAGAGACCTCTCTGTGGCAGGTTCGATTATTTAAAAGTCATTAATACAGTGCCCTTTTTTGGTAGTACAATATCTGAATTTTTCCAGCAGTTCTTTTACCTGGTCCTTGTTTTGAAAGGCAAAGATAGTCTACTGGGCCACAGCTTAAGCTCTAATAGAAGTCTACCCTTGTGATATAAAAGTTGTAGTCTAACATCAAATCACACATGTGAATCAGCACACGCCATTGTTACTACAACTAACAATAATAATTGCTAACAGTATTGAGTGTTTTCCATGTATTAACTTAATTAATCCTTACAATAAACCTATGAGATAGATATTATTTTCATGCCGACTTTATAAATGGGAAATCTAAGGAAAAAAAGAGATTACATAACATGAACAACTTCACACATGTTGTGAGTGACAGTGACATAATTTGAACCAGGTTGTCTGAGCCAGAACCCAGGCTCTTAACTGCTGTACTATATATACCTTCTCAAAGATAATTCTGAGCAAGCAAGAAACAAAAATACAGTGATGTGAGCTGTATAATCATGCATTTAATTTACTCAAATTCAACCATATGTGCTCAATTTAAAAAAGAAAACGGGAAAATTAACAATTTAGGTAATATAGGCCATTGCTTGTTTTACTCATCATAGGCCCAGAAGGAAAGAGACAGGAAACTCATTCTTTTGTAGCCTCAGTCCATTTCAGGACTAAAGTAGCCCTCCTTAGTGATCCAAGTACTTCTCCTTAATGAGAGTACATTTAATTAAGTTGAGTGTGGTTTTAGTGTAAAGAGACATTTTTTATGTAACATTAGTTATATGCAAGTCAACTACTTCATCTGGTGCTCAAGTGAAGAAACTGATTATTCTATTGCTGCTGGGGAAAACTGGCTCTCTGGGGAGACAGAATGTCAGTCTCCACTGTGCACTTTCCTAAGAGATTAACATGAGCAATTTTAACCAAATGCAATTTTTGCAACTTCAAAACTTACCTCCTGCTTTAGATGCAACTCCACTGTATGCATCAGCACTGTATGCATTACTTTAATAACAGTGACTAATAGAGGCCAGATAATTACAGAATGCAATTTTTGCGCATCTAGGCCATCACTGTGGCTTTGCAGCATCTTACATTTCTCTCAGCATCTGTTCAGTGTTTTTCCCCACTCTCTACAAAATTGCAAATACATCTACATCCCATTTATTATCTCACAATAATACCTACTCTATAAGAAGACCTAGAAACCATCATATTAAGCAAAATAAGTCAGAGTGAAAAAATCAAGAAATATATGACTTCATTTACAAGTGGAATATAAAACTGAAAGTAACAAAGAAACAAAAACTTGTGGACACAATCAATAGTTCAGTGGTTACCTTAGGGTAAAGGAAGGGCAAGTAAGGGAGTTGGGGAGGAGAGAGGGGGCATCAAATATATGGTGATGGAAAGAGAACTGACTCTGGGTGGTGAGCACATAATGCAAATACAAAGACGATGTAATGTATAATTGTACACCTGGAACCTATATAATTTTTACCAACCAATGTCACCTCAATAAAAAAGAAGATGGGAGCCATGTAGCATCAATTTTCTCCATTATTTTACTTTCAGCACAAAGCTATAATCTCATCCAGTTCCTCCTGCTACAAATTGGAATCTAGTCTTGCCACTTTATCGAAACTGCTCTCTCAAAAACCAATGATGACTTGGTTGCCAAGTCCAATCATATCTCAGTCTTCATCATTCTCTGTCTATAGCAGTGATCCTCAACCCTGGCTACAAGCTAGAAGTACAAAGAAACACTGATGCCACCCTCCTACCCCCAGAGGGCTGGGCATCGCTCCCTAGGTGAACCTAACATGTCACCAGGGTGAAGAGCCACGGCTCTACAACACAATGACTCCACTTACTAGTTCTGCTCTTCTACTTGAAACTCTTGGTCACCATAATATCATACTTACTAGCTATTTCTGTTTCTCCTATTGTTCTTCAATATCCTTACCTGGAGTCTCCTCTGATTCCATTTGTTCTGCCAATGATTCATTTTTCTCTCAACCCTTAATTTAAGGATTTTAACATTCTCAAATTTCCATATCTAATCTTAAAAATGTAGTTTCATCTCTCAGCCCTCACTTCACATATATGTTGTCCCTCTGAACTAAAATTCTACATGTCCAAAATCACCATACTGTGCTAGTTGCCTCTCAATCCATTCTACATAGCAGGTATTTCAGACTTCCTGCATTTTTCTCAAACCCTTCATTCTACCACATCACTTCTTGTTCAGAGCAGAAACTCTTGCTCTATTTCACAGAGAAAACAGAAGTTTTCACATTCAATCTTAACTTGACCTCAACCTGACAAAGTCACTTGACATGCACTCTTTCTCTGTACCCCAATTCCTCCAGAGCTCTTGCTTTCAACCACACTGGATACCAGGTCCTATTAATTATTTCCTTTCCCTCTTCTGTATCTTTCCCATCAGCATCTAAGTATATTGAAGCCTTTCCCATTAAAACAACAACAAAAGACAAGCAAACAAAAAACAACAACAACAAAAAACCACTCAGAAAACTATTTAACTCCACATAATCTCTTAGGTACCACTGTCTCTCTTCCTTTGCAGTTAAAAATTTTCACAAGTTATCTACACTCATCTTTTCTTCTTCTCATTCACTATTCACTCACTGCAACAAGTTTTCATCCTACCACCCCATCCAACTGGATCTTGTCATAGTCAGCAAGAGTCTCCTTGGAATGTAGCTCTCCTGATCTCTTTACAGTACTGTACTAGCCTTTTATCTTTTTTAAATGCACTCTTCCCCTGGCTTCCAGAACACATCATCATGAAGTTCCCCCTACTTCTCTGGTACCTTAGTCTCAGTCTCTTTTGGTATTCCTGAGGGTGCTGTCCTCACCTGCTCACACATATCCTCTCCTTATACACTCTCATCTTTCCTACAACATCAACTGTGTGCTACCTGCTGATGCCACATAGGTATTGCTCCATCCAGATCTTTAATGAGATTCAGAGTCACAAATTCAAATGCGTAACTCTACTCCTCTGAGAGTCTGACAGGTAATTTAAATTGAGCATGACCGTACCTGAACTCATCCTCTCCTCATGATGCCTCTCCTCAAACCTGTTGCTCTTCCTCTCTCAGTAAAAGGCATCATCATCATGCATCCAGTTTTCCAAGACAGAAACTTGGGATTTATCCTCATCTGCTCCTCTTTCAAAACCCACCACATTACAGCAAGCATTTCACCCCATTCCTTGGGTTGAATTCTGCCCATTCCACCCCAAGGGTTTCAGTTTAGCTCAGGCTGAGACTACCTCCTGCCTGATTTTACTGCAACAAAATTCTAACTTGTCAGCGTGATCTCTCTACAAATGCAAATCTGATCGTGTCACTCAGCTGTGTAAGACTATTCAAGGTAGTACATTTTATATAGGTATGAGAATAGTCAGATTTATGACATGGAACAAAATTCAAAAACAAATGATAATAATAATTTTATATAAGATAACACTTAAAGCAGCATTTTAAATCAGTGGAAGAAGATTCAATTAACAGAGTTGAGGTAATTGACTATTTAGTTAAAAAAATTAAAGTTATATCCTTACTTCATATAATAAATGGGTATAAATTCAAGATAAATTAAAGATCTAAATGTAATAAAAGAACACAGAAGAAAATATATGAGAATATTCTTACTAATCTGAGAATGAATAAGGCACTTGAATAAAGGGTCCAAACTTTAGAAGGACGTACAAACAAACACAAAAGTTCATAGACACAGACAACAATATAGTGGTTACAGAGGGAAAGGAAAGTGAGGTGAGGGGGTCAAATATATGGTGGCAAAAGAAGATCTGATTTCGGGTGGTGAAGACATGATGCAATATACAGATGATATATTATGTAAGTGTACACTTGAAATCTATATAATTGTATTAACTATGCCCCACCAATAAATTTAATATAATTTTTTTAAATGCTCCTTCAGGGAAATGTAGATGCCAGGATTAATGAAAAAAAAAAAAGTTTGTATATCCAAAATTTGCAAATAAAAATAGAATGAAAAAGACATTTAAAAAAATTATGTGGTGGTTTGATATTACAATTATTGAGTATAGTCCTATAACAACATACTTTTCCAAAAAGAATTTCAGGAGGCTAAGGGTGGGGTCTCCTCGCTGTAGGTCTGACTATGCTACATTACTACCGTGGGATTCAAGTGAAGAAAAAAAAAAGTCCTGATGATAAAAAGTAAAGGCAGGAAACGGGTGGAGGGAAGGGGAAATGCTGAACGACAAGGTCATGGTCAGGAAACCAATTTGGCAAGGCATGTGGAAAACCAAGGCATATAGAATCAAGTACCACATACAGTAGTGCACGTCCAAAGCCAGCTTTGTTTTCAGTCACGGGACTCAAATGGCAGGGTGAAGGCCAGTGTCTGTGATCCACAAAGGAAACCACCTCAAAAGTTCCTGTCAAGCTCATTTTCTTTTAGCAACTCTTATTACTGAGACACATTTTCAAATGGAGCTTGGACAATAGTCTGCCTCATCCTAAGAAATGAGTTAGTAATAAATGCCTAATGTTGATTGTTAGCAACGTACACAAAGTCCCCTATTCGTTAATATCCATTATTTTTTAAACAAGTCAAAACACGATACTTGTAAACCATACAATAAAATTATGATATAGTACATACATCCAAATTATAATTTTATAAAAGAAAGGTATTTAGTGTGTGTATACATTATATATGTATGTCCATATTATGTATATGTCTATTCATCAAAAAACAGTGGAACAGGGATGCTGGGATGGCTCAGCGGCTTGAGTGCTTGATTTGCAGCTCTGGGGTCTGAGGATCGAATTCCGGCCACAGCCCATGTAGACCCATATGCTGAACTGGGGTGTGCTCCCAGTTCAGTTCTTGCCGGGGCCCATGCGGGAAGCCCCAGCCTGGTTCCTGCCCTGTGCAACCTGCAGCCCCATACTCACATGCAGAATGAAACTATATCGAAAACTAATGACATACACTGTGGAGACTGCTTTGGGCCCTCCCCCATCTCTGTCTCTGCCTGTCTCTTTCTCTCCCTGTCAAAAAAACAATAAAAATAAATATTAAAAAAAACAAAACAGTGGAAGAACATTTGTCATATTGTTAAAAGTAATTATTAAATTCCAGAATGTAGCATAGTTTTAACTTTTTAGCTTATTCTTTTCTGCATTTTCAGTTTTCTACAATGAATACATGTAGATTATGTAGTAAGAAAAAAACAAAGCTCTTAAAATTTTAATATCAGAGAAGAACAATCACAAGTGAAACACAGAATTTCAGATCACTCAGGAAGATAGGAATTCTTATTAAACCTCCAAATTTAAGATGTACACCTAAGAAAGGAAGGTGTACACCTAAATTTCCCCTTTGCAGAAAGTGTAAATAAAAGGGTCTCTTAGGGAATAAGTGTGAAATCCTCAGAAGTAGGTGTAGCAGCATGAAAGGGGATATAATTGATCCTCTCATTATGTTCACAGAATGGGAAAGAGATTAGAGAAGACAAGACAATCATCTCAGAAATGACCCCTTTAAAACAGAGAGTTAGATAGGATCACACTTGGGAAATGAACCCATCATCTCTGAAATTAATGTGGTGTGCAGCAGTGGTTCTCAACCCCCTGGCCACGGGCCAGTTAAGAACTGGGCCGCACAGCTGGAGGTAAGTGGCTGGCAAGCTAGCGAAGCTTCATCTGTATTTACAGCCTCTCCCCATCACTTGCATTACCACCTGAGCTCCATTTCCTGTC
>PVKE010046126.1:0-12366 GCA_004027555.1 Craseonycteris thonglongyai | reverse complement strand
GGAACCATATGCTGAACTGGGAGCTCCCCCAGTTCAGTTCTCTCTCTGTCTCTGTATCTCTCTGTCAAAAATAAAAATAAATAAATTAAAAAAATATATATATTAAAAAAAAAAATGACAAGTATAAAGTTCTATCAGTGAAGCAAACCAAATGGGGCAGTACTATTTAAAAAATGCTATAATAGAAAGACCTGCAGCTACATCTGGAAAAATAAACAGAAGTTAGAAAGGTGGAAAGGGGGAAATGCATTCCAGGAGTCTTAAGCTCAAGGATGACTTTGGCATACTCAGGGTTGACTTTGGCATACTCAGGGTTGCGTAAGAGACAGCATTGTCTTTTTAGAACATCTAACATGAGATGATAAAAATGAAATACCCTCTTCCTCTAGAACTTTAAATTTTAAAAGGCAAGCACAACTAATAAACATAAGCAAATAAAATGCCAATGGCATCTTTAAAGAATAGACCTGAAGGACAGCTGGAGTTACTATGGTAGATTGACTCAAGCTTGATAATATAAGAGTACAACATGAATCAAACATGTCAAAAGGAAACTGAATATTTTTTAAAACAAATGAGATAATTTTCAAGTGACTGCAAAACTTGCTACATATTAAAACACACACATACATAATATTTGCTTTGTTGAAATAGAGAAGTGTACCAAAGTGGTTATTTAAGAGGAGAGAAATAATGAAAGAGGTTAGAAACAGAATGAGATAAGGTATTAATGGCTTCAATTTAATACATAATTATTCATTGAGTTACCACTCTGTGCCTAACACTGCACAGTATGCCAGCATAAAAAAAAATATATCTTGTTATGTTGCAGGATTCATGTGCTCATTAATTTGAAAGTAAAATGTTCTAGGTGATAACAAACAATCATGGGGTGGAGTGTAATTGCAAAGGTTTCCTGTAATATCATCATACTATTCTGACACACCTCATAGATGCATCTCTTAAATCAGAATTCAATGATTATGACTCAATGACTGAATCTACACACAGGAAAATGGAAATGTAAAATAGAGCAACACTTCAAAAACTCAAATGCCATTGATATTTCCAGGAAATGCATTGTATCCTTATATTACTCAGATCTTCTGACTTTTATAGTTTCACATTACTATTTTTCTAATTATTCTTCATTAAGTCCAGGAAGGTCTGAATTACAGAAAATTATGAACTGGACTCATCATGACCAATATTGAAAATACTGGGTATGATACATTTTAATGGTTGTTATCTATGTATTACTTTTCGAAGTTGAATTGAATTACACTAGCAATGTGAAGTATGATGTTCACTCAAAAGATGGCATTAATTAAATTAATGCTAGTGTCTCCAGGTGACAGGCAGGACAGTCAGAAAATGGTGAAAGCACAGTTGTCATTTGAGGAGCATAAGGCCATTTTGAAGTGCTATTTGAAATTTGAGAACATTGTGGAAGTGCAATGACAATGGAGGCATGAGTACGCAACAGAACTTCCAACATGCCTAACAATTATGGGGAACTTTAAGAATGCTGTGTACTACAAAAAAATGGCCACACTGGCCATACTTCAGGAAGAAAGTGAAACAGCATGACAGCAATACAGGTGGACACTCTGGTCAACATTGCTCAAGCAGTAGTTCTCAGTAATCAGCTGTGTCTGGACACTGATGGTAACCATTTGGACACTGATGGTAACCATTTTGACACCTTCTGTAGAGGTGAGAAGGTAGCTGAGAAATGCCACAAAAAAGGTAGGAAGGGGATCAAAGAGGACTTATTACAAAGAAAAGAGGCTACAAGAAGTTTTTGGTGATGTCCACTTCCCCTTCAGACCGACTTGATATAAAATTAATCTGGATCACGATTAAACAGACCCAAAATCAAACTTCCTAGAAAGTGAAATGCTTTTATAGTATAAACATATTTAATTAGATATTTTCATTAAAGGCTGAATTCAGTTATGTCTCTTATGGAATAGCGTATTTCAATAAAATTTTATTTCAAATTGACTGTATAATAGACCATTAATATACAGAAATTCCTGGGCCTCGGGAATTTCATAACCTAGCAAAAACCTAACTTGAAAACTAATAACTAGAATAGTCATTAATGCTTTACAGTAATAAATAATAGGTAGTAAATATATGTTAAGAAGCATGCATGATATTATAGGTGCAATGAGGGGTAGGGATGGTAAGCAGAAAAATGACCCTTCAAAGATGTCTGTGTCATAATTCACAAAACTTGTACTACGTTACCTTGCATGGCAAAAGGAACTTTGACGGGTTTTAATTAATGATATTGAGTTAGGCAGATTACCCTGCATTATCCAGGTGAGCTCAATGTAATCCCATAAGAATCCTAAAAGTTAAAGAATGAGATTAGAGTTAGAGAGAGTTTTGAAGATCATATGCTGTGGACTCTGAAGATGGAAGAAGGGACCATGAGCTAAGGAAAGTAAGCAGCCTCTAAACCAGGGCTTCCCAACCTTTTTAAACCCTAGGGCACATTCTAAAATATC
Source organism: Craseonycteris thonglongyai (assembly GCA_004027555.1). Classification (NCBI taxonomy): domain Eukaryota; kingdom Metazoa; phylum Chordata; class Mammalia; order Chiroptera; family Craseonycteridae; genus Craseonycteris; species Craseonycteris thonglongyai. Next base: position 9,847 of record PVKE010046126.1, on the reverse strand, counting down.
GGTAGGGTGGCGGGCACCAGCTATTTCTAAGGATATTTATTATTGAACAAGAATAAAAAATAATAAATAAAAATAATTTTAAAATAATAAATTTATTGTACAAATTATATACACACAAAGAAACATATATACAAAATGTAATACAAAGTAAATAAAAAACACACGTATAATAAAATCATTTAAAAAAACATAAAAGAAAACATTAAAAAAAACAATCTGTCAGTGTGATCTTTGGCATTGCATTTCATTGGCCAGTGCCTCGTAATTAGGAGAGTATGACAACAACCCTGTTAGCAAACAATTAAGATGCTCATTGGTAAGTCGAGATCTATATCATGATTTTATTAAATTCATGTTTGAAAACAAAGATTCGCATAAATACGTTGACCCAAAAAACAATTTGATTTTATATGCGGCTTTTTAAAAAAATGGGAACCTTTTGTCAACTATGTTCCATAAGTCCTCTGATACTAAAGATTTTAGCAAAATATCGTTCTTAAGGTTCAAAATGTCTAACTCTAGTTCTTCTGCTTTCCCCTGAACAAGGTCTGCAATACATGTGGCTAGTTCTATTCCATTTATTTGGCAAGTTAAAGGATTGATACAGAAAGAGACAATTGGCTCGATATTTGTAAACTGCAGAAATCTCTCTTCAAACTGTTTTTGAAGCACTTGCAGGGTCTCAATAATGACACGTTTAATTCATTGTTACCTAGCATTTTCCTCATATATGGGAAGTGCACGAGAGACTTGATATGCAGATGTGACATCAACAAAGTCCATTTCGCTTTCAATGCGTTTACAGAGCTTATCATTTCAGCTATATTTTTGTCTTTTTCCTGCAACTCCAAATTGAAAGAATCTAATTTTTCCATGGTGTCAGCAAGAAAACCCAAATCCACCAGCCAGCAAGAGTCTGTTAGTTCATCCTAATTTTCATTTTTATCATGTATAAATGTTCTTATTTCTTCAATTAAGTTCACAAATCTTGTAAGAACTTTACCTTTACTGAGCCAACGTACTTCAGTATGCAGGATGAGATCGTGTTCTTTATCTTCAGCATCTTCTAACAGGACGTTGAAAAGTCGGTGTTGCAATGGAGCTGCTCGAATACAGTTGATTATCTTTGTGACTATTTTCATAACATGTTCAAAGGGCAGTATTTTACAACACAAAGCTTCCTGATGGATAATACAGTGGTAGGACATAAAGTCTGAAAATGATTCATCTTTCCTGCAAAGGGCAAGAAATCCTTTGTTTTGACCAACCATTGCTGGTGCCCCATCGGTAGTTATCGCAGACAACTTATGCAAAGGCATGTTGATCGACCTGGCGTATGTTCTGAAAGTTTTAGAAATATCCTCACCTCTTGTCTGTCCTTTCATTGGTAATATTTGCAACAGCTCCTCTTTTAATGTGAAGTTACTAAATACCATTCTCACCATAACTGTCAAATGTGCGGTGTCTGATATATCTGTTGACTCATCAAATTGCAGAGAGAAGCAGTGACACATTTCCAAGTCTGTCTTTAACTAAGTTTGCAAGTCTTTTGAAATTGCGTGGTCTTCTTTTGACTGTGTTATTTGACAACTGTAGGTCTTATATCGCCGACATAATCTCACGCTTGTTAGAATATTCCTCAAACAAACAATCGGCAGCAGTCAGAAATGCTTCTTTTGACAATTCACCATCCTGGAAATGTTTTTTTCTTCTTTGCGAGCATGTGAGAAATTTTGAAAGAAGCAATGGTTGCCTTTTTAGATTTTTCCACATGTCTAGTGAAAACAGTCTGTTGAGTAGTTAAACTTAGTTTTAGTTGATTTATTATTTTCTTTCTTACTTCAGATTTAAGTGGATAATTTGTATCAAAAGTGGTATGACTTGTCTGAAAGTCACGTTCAACATTATGTTTTTTCGGCACTGCAATACTACTGCCACACAACAGGTGAACGCATTTACCTTTTAAATTAATGAAACAATATGATTCCTCCCAGTCTGTGTTAAAATGATAGGTTCATTTTCTCTTATTTGGTCCACTCATTTTAGGACTAAAAAAATAAAAATAAAAATAGTTATAGAACTACAATATCATATCAAATTGCACCATCATAATAGATTACCTACCTCACTTTTAGTTCATTTAAAATTGAATATATCAAAACACTGGGATCCTAGCTAGCCGTCACGACCCGATCAGTCCAGCAACCGCCATCAAAACGGCAACGTCGCGTCTCCCGGTGGGTGGAGGAGAGTTTAAAGAGCGCAGCGGCTACACAAGGCGACATGTACAAAGGCGACAGCTAGGGAAACACTTATACACACGATATCGCAAACATACCAACGAATATAATAAACCTATGTAGATACTCCAACAATATTTTAAAATTCTAACAAATGTATAAAAATAAATGATAGTTTTACTTAGTGTTTATGAAAAACTTCGGATGCCGTCAAATAATGGCGGGCGCACACAAATCGGGCCGTGGGTGCCGTGGGCACTATGGCGCCCACGGGCACGGGTTTGGGAATCCCTGCTCTAAACGCTGGACGAGGCAAGGAAATGGATTCTTTCTGGAAGCTTCCAGAAGAAATGCAGCCTTATTGATACTTTGATTGTAGCCCAGTAGCACCCATTTTAGATTTCTAATTTCTAGAACTTTAATACATTTGTGTGTTTTTAAGCCCCACATACATCTGTGATTGTTACAGCAATAATAGAAAACTCATACAGTAGTGGTAGTGACTGGAAAGTGACATGAGGAAAAAGACATGTAAAAATACGATATATTGCTAAAAAATCAAAATCCTGAGGATTGGGAAGCCAGGATGGCTCAGTGGGTTATGCACTCACTTTGCAGCCCTGGAGACCGAGGATCGAATCCCAGCCCCGGACCGTGCCAACCCATATGCTGAAATGGGTGTGCTTCATACATGGGGGGTCCCCAATTTGGTTCTCAGCCCCACCCCCCACATTTGGCCCCTCGCTCGCAGGGGTGTGCCTCCCATGCAGGAGGTTTCCAGCCCAGTCCCCCCTCTGCACAGCCCGTCCACCTATGTGGAACAAAACCACATTGAAAACTAATGACGTATGGCTATGGAGACTGCTCTGGACCCTCTCCCTTCTCTCTCTCTCACTCTCTCTCTCTCTTTCTCTCCATCTGTCTCTAACTCTGTCAAAAACAATAAAATAAATCTTAAAAAAATATTGTGAATTTTTAAGAAGTTACAAAATCTGAGTCACAGTAGTTTTCAGAAAATAGGATTGTTAGTTGGGTTCTCAGTAATGCCTGAGTTTATATATTAAAAATGATAGAAAAATCACTTCAGACAAAAGGAAGAGTGTCAGAAGATTGACAGTGGCATAAAAATATCACAGCTTTCAAAGAGAAAGGTTAGTGTAAAATTCAGTGTACTATAAGGGAGGGAATGACAAGTAAAGAGAAGGAACATCATACCCCTCGATTCCAGGAAGCACATTCACCTGTAAATGTGGATACACCTCACAACCTACAGATTATGATGTCTGTGTGGCCCACTGGTGGGCAATGAGAATTCCTTGGTGAGCAAGCTAATGAAGAAGCTTTTTGCCAGGCTAAGGGCACTGAATGCCATTATAAATAATGTGGATCTATGGCAAACTTGCTAGGGTACTGAATGTTTAGGAAGAAAGTGTCATTAATAGTTCTTAATTTAGAAAGATAATGCTGCTAGAAGTTCAAAAGATGTACTGAAAGGTTTGAAGAGTAAAACACCCAAGCTATGACCTTATATAATACACAAATCCAAAGCAGTCTAAATAAGTGAATATAAGAGGTACATTAAAAGTACCATCAATAATTTGGGGGATGCTAGGATAGCTCTTCTTGCAGCCCTGGGGTTCAAGGATCGAATCCTGCCCTGACCTGTGTGGACCCATACGCTGAGCTCAGGAGTGCCCCTGGTTCGATTCTCACTGGGGTGAGCTCCATGTGGGAGGCCCCAGGCCTGGTTCCTGCCTTGTGCAGTCCCACGTCCACCTGTGGAATGAAACTATATCAGAAACTAAGGCACAACTATGAAGACTGCTCTGCGCTTTTTCCCTTCTTTCTGTCTCTCCGTCTCTCTCTGTCAAAAACAATAAAAAAAACCAAAAAAAAACTTGAGCCACAAAACCATGTTTGTTTGTTCTTTTTTGTTTTTTGTTTTTTTGAGCTGAGTTACTTGGTAATATAAAACTCTTCTTAAGTGAACAATGAAGGTGGTAAATAGTATACTTTTTATCTCTTAAAACACTTCTTTGTGTTTGATTTATTTTGCTTCAGGTCTGTTTAGCTTCAAATAGGAAGATAAAATTATCAAAATGAAACAAAGAATAAACCTGTTTTCCTGTGATTTTTATCAACATTTTGTACTCAAGAGTACAGGTCATATCAAACAGTCAAGTACTTCACTGATTCTTTATTCCATACCTTTACTTTACATTTCTCATCTTTGACCTGCCCAGAATAACTGCTAGTCACTTACTGGGAGGTGGTACAATTTGTGATTTAAGCACCAACTGATGTCACAGAGATTCAAAGGTTTGTTTTGGCCTAACTCACTTAACTTTTTCTCTTGTTCTCTTGATCTTCAAAATAACAGAAGTACTAACCTCTGTAAACTTACAGGAATATTTAACACTCAGACAAATCTGTAGTGATAGAAAGAAGAATATTCCAACATAGTTGGGTTTGATGCCACTTTTGCACTTGATAACCATGGGAATTTTAAAGACATGCACTTTTAACCGGACAGCTGAAGTATGAGGAGGAAAAACTTGGTATTCAACACACATCATGGCTATTTTCTTCAGGACAGAAAGAGAAGTGAAGATGATGCCAAAATATATTAAAATTACCATGAGCTGCAAGGGTCTGAAAGTATTTTTTTCTATTTTATTTCCCATTCATCTGATACTTACTAGAATACAGTGTACAATTTATTACATGATACTCTAAAAATGAGAATATTGACATATAAAAACTAATAAAATGAACAAATCATGGAAAATAGGCTAAGTGATAAAAACATCAAAAAAGGAGCACCAATCTAGTATTTCCCAAAGCATTTTTCATGGATGTTCATAGATGTTATATTAAAAATAGAGCTATGTTAAAATATGTTGGAGAAGTACTGGGGAAAATAAAGTGAAACATGCTTCTTTGCTCTGAATCTTCACAGAGCCACTAAACTTTAATAAATTTGCAATCAACCAAGCACTATATTTAGTGACAGTGACTGAATTCATTTGACCACAGACCTTTTTATCCTATCCAGCATTTACAAAAATATTATACCATGGAATAGTATGAACTAAAAAGTGCTGTTCTAGAGAACAGTGTACAATATTAAAAATAATAATAAATAAAAAGAATGATGAGGTCAGTTATAAGTGGGTGACTCCTGCTTCTGTCTCAAAGAATTCAAAAAGAGTAAACGGAAGTCAACTAAGCAAGAGATGTTTTTTCTCTCTTTTTATTGTTAATTTTATTAGAATGACATTTATTATACACTTTTTTAAGGATTATACTTCATACATGTAAGTGTGTCTATGCATGGTCACACACACATACTCTCTTCAAGATAACATTATAAACAACAGCCTATATCTTGCCATTTCAACTTTACCAGTATGTCTTAGTAAACTTTCCATTTCATTACATACAAAGCAGGAAGGTTCCTTTTATTTACTGATTACTTTTTCATTATATGTATATATCAAAATGTATTTAATCAGTTTGCAAAATGTACTTAGTTTTACACTGACATATATGTAAAGAGTTATTTTTAGATATTTTATGAACCAAGACAAGGAAATATGAAATCCTATCATTACCTTGTAGTTCAGGTGCTACTCCCCAATAGAACCTGTTAGGTTCACCAAACAGGCCATTTTCTCTTACACCTGTGCTTAGAATGGTATTGAGCATTCTACTACAATGGACTCATGCCATCCCAACCCCACATACCTTTTATTCATTCATTCATTCATTCATTTATTGCTGCCTCCTATTCTCATATACTTTAGACATGGAACACTTAGGTTCTTGACTAAAATGGCAGAATTTACTTAAGGCAGGATTGTCATTCAAAACATGTGAATATTTAGTGCTTAGCTCTTTGGATTTCCTTACTCTTTTACAAACCTAGATGCTCTGCTGATGATAGATTGCATAATTATCCTTGTGAATTTGAAAGTTTTGTCAGCCAATGAAGATAATAACTGTTTTTGCCCCTTAGGTCTATTATCTCAACATTTATCACAGTGAATCATGTAAGCATGTTATTTTTTTTTCATGATTTCCCATCACACACACAACAAATTCCAAACATCTTAGTCCAGCATTGTGTTGCTATATATCCTTTGAAAAATACTCAAATGTTATTTTCTGCTATTTGTCAATTTTGTTTTTATAGCAAATATTTATTGAGAACCTGCTATTTCAGAAACTGCTCTAGCACTGTAGATGGAGAAGAAAATAAGACAAAAGAGATTTATGCTCCTACAACTTACATGCCAGTTAGCAGGGGTGAGAGAGAGAGAGAAAAAATAAAAGGATAGAAATGTGTTAGAAAATAAAGGGAGATAAAGAGTACCAGAAAAGGGGGTCCAATTTGATTGTAGTCACAAAAGTCCTCTAAGACACTGAAACTACCTGAACAAAATGAGAGCCCCAATCATTCACCAGAGTTAAAATAATCTTTTAAGACTCAGATCTTTTATCTTCTGCTAGAGTAAGACATAAATGACTGACATCTTATTTGCCTCATGACAATTTTGAGTTTGATGCCTCTCATCTATGTGTTTCCATAGCATTCTCTGTTTGTCATTTTCATAGCACTCACTTGGTAAATGAAAAAAATATATATTTCTATATATGCGTCACCTTTCATCTACTAAAATGCCAATTATTGACAAAAAGAAATCATAAAATATTTAACATTTTTATATTGCTGTTATCAAAGGTGCTCAGTAAATATCTGGTGAATGGATTTGACCTAGTTGCACTCAGATCTTTTGTAAGCTATGCAACGATATTACTGTAGTTAAATCATTCTTCTCTTGGCCTTAGTTTCTTCTTTCTAAAACAAGAGACACCAGAAGTCTTATGGAAGTGTAGAAGAAAAGTGGTAAAAGCCTACCATTAAAATAAAATACTGTTATCTACAATGGTCCCCAATGGTTTTATAAAAAGTAAAACCTCTCAGAGGAAATTGCTAGTTTCTTCATATTGTCATTTCCTTTATATTGAGTGTAAAATTGGTTGTATTTCCAGATCAGTGAGCACAGCAGTGGTACAAAATGAGTCACAGTTAGTTTGAATTTAATTTACCGAATTTAAAGATGTTGATTTTTTTTATTTTAATAAAAAATTCATACCCTTGGAGTCCTCCTTCCATTATGGCTGAGTAGTTCCAACCATACCTGTCCCTCTACCAGATAACAATTATAGAATCAGGGAGTAGGATGGACAACAACCTAAATGCTGTGAAGTATGAACAAAAGCAAACAGGGAGTTGACACACAGAAAAAGGAAGCAAAATGGGTGAGGTATCAGTTCCTATGTCTCTTACCCTTTGGGCAACCTGCAGTAGATGCTACTCTTGCAAGGAAACTCCAATGGCAAAAGTTCTGGGGGCAACAAGTGCTGCTGAAAAAAGAGGAACTATCCAAAAATAAAATATCCAGAAGAGATATCATCAAATTCGCTGTATGGACTTTTTGATTCTCCAACTGGCTCCTATACCAGTCATATGAGAAGTCTTCAGCTAAAGGTAAAATTATCCAAAAGGGTAAATATAAATAAGGGTGGGTATTCCTGGACATGTCATAATCAAGCTTCGAAACAAAAATAAAAATAAAGCAAAAGCCTTGATAGAAGCTGTAGAAGAACAACCTATTTCCATATAGGAGAATGCTTTTTGAGTGGATGTTAACTCTATTAAAAATATATAGTTCAGAAGACACTGCAAAATCATTAAAGTGATGGAGGGATTAATTATCAAACCATAATTTCATATGAGCAAATATGTTCACTGACACTGAAAATTAAATAGATTACTTTTCATATAAAAGGTAGCAGGGAGTTCTTTTTCATTAGACTAGCACTATAGGGAATTCTGAAAGTAGTATGTCAGACTGGAAATGAAAAGCATCAAAGATGATAAAGATTTAAGTAAACATTTTTTCTTCCTTAGTTCTTTAAAATACATAGGATTGTTTAATTCGAAAGGATAATTTATTTTCTTCTTTATGGTGTATGCCACTATTAGAGAACTCTCCCATAAAGAGAGAGAAGAGTAGGTGGAGATCGATGTTTGCAATGTGATTTGCAAAGTTAGTATGTATTTAATTAAGTAATACAATGCTAACTACAAAAAAAACCTATAAAAAATAGGTGAAAGAGTTATCACCCCAGATCTGGCAGACATTAACACAATAATATTATTTTAAATATATTTTTATTTATTTTTAATTTTGACAGCGAGAGAGAGAGAGATACAGAGACAGAGATACAGAGAGAACCGAACTGGGGGAGCTCCCAGTTCAGCATATGGTTCCACACAAGCCGGGGCCAGGACTCGATCCCCAGTCCCCTATCCCCGTCCCCGGTCCCCAGTGCTGCAAAGTGAGCGCTCAACCCACTGAGCCATCCTGGCTTCCCCTAACACAATAATATAAAAATACTATAGATAATTTTATGCCAATATATTTGAAAAAGATGAAATGCATAGATGACATCAACATTGTGGTGACATAAGATATCTTTCTTGTATCCTCTCACAACAAAATTTTGGCATTCATCCAAAGACAAAAGTGCCTTTGAGAGAGCTGTGGGATTTAGCACTATACTCCGAGGGATCTGGGAGAAATCTCGGTTACCCATATATTGGGTAAGTAGGCGGTTCTTGGTCCCGGCTCTGGACCCCGCAGTGGCTCATGAAACAGCTCCAGCCTATTGATCACTGCCAAGGAGCCCCTGTGAAACAGTGACTTACACTATCACTCACTGATGACAGAGATTTTGAGAGAGTGCATGTTTCTAAAAGAAAGGCTCCAACACACCATTCAGGCAAAATAATAGTAATAATACTACATAGAGAGTTTGGGTGCATTGGAGACAAGGGGAATAGTTTGACATTACATGTATCACACTTCCTCCAGTAAGGGACAGCTTAGGCCCAAGGGAGAGCTTTCTCAGCCAATGATTTCTCCTATACAGAAAAGAATGTGTGAGAATCTGGCTTCTCCATCTGTACAGGAACCTTGCCAAAGGGGCTCATTTCTCTCAATCTAGAGAACCCCATCATGACCTACATGGCTAGAGGGCCATTGCACGTATCCATAGGAAGTCTGAAAAGGCTCAGAATCCCTACCAGGTTTATGGAAACTCCTTTTCTCTTTCAAAGGGAATAAGTAAAGACTGATGTTTTGATTCAGGAGGTGACTTATATTTCCAATACAAAGACAGCAATGCAAGATTTCAAAACCATCTTTAAAAATCAAATAAATGTGACACTAAGTAGTTAAAATCTACCAGTAACTAATCCCAAAATCTTGCAGATTTGTTCAAAAGAACTATTTTAAGAAAAATCAATGAGTAATGAGAGAACACAAAGATAATTAAATAAACTAAGACAATTCATGATTAAAATGAAAAGTTTAGCAAAAATATAAAAAGCATGAATAAGACCCAAATGGATATTTTGGAGTTGAAGAAACAATAAATGAAAAGATTGATCAAGCAGAAGATAAATTCATTTTTTTTTTAAGATTTTATTGTTTTTTTTTTTTGTTTTTTTTTTTTTTTTTTTTTTTTTTTTTTTT
>PVKE010046125.1:0-12369 GCA_004027555.1 Craseonycteris thonglongyai | reverse complement strand
AAGTATGAATACTGTTTACATATTTAAAACATTCTTGTACCCGCATACACGAAAATTCCTAGGGGCAAATCCTACTTCGCGGTTTTTCAGCTTTCGCGGAAGGTTCTGGTCCCCATTAACCGCGAAAAACGAGGGATCACTGTATATATATATATGTCTGTGTATATATGTGTATGTGTGCATGTATGTATGTATATATGTGTGTATATATATATATATATATTATATTATACCCTAAATGCCACAAAACATTTTTTCATTGTATAATAAATAACATTGTTGTTAGTTAAATTAAAAAAAAAAAAGAAAGGTTTTCTTGGATCAACTTCTCAGTTAAAATTTGCCTGTCACACCATTCCCTAACAACACACACTTCTCCTTCCTAGGCCTATTATAAATTCAATTTTAAGCATATATATAGTCTTTATATCTATTTCCTATCCTTCACAAGAGAAAAAAAAAATCTGTGTTTCTTCAATGTTGTTTCACCAGTGCTCAACTGACTAAAATTAAGAATTCAAAGAAAATTGATAGTTACTTCAAAATTCAAAAATTCTAGGAGACTACTTATGGTAGGCACAAGTCAAAATATATCAGTGTGATGTGTGCTTCTTACGCCTACTTGAGCTTACCAACAAAAGTTTAAGAATTGAGAATTATGTATTTAAAAGATTAGCTAATCATAAAAGAGCATATTGCTAGTAGTAATAACATACAGAGTATATAAAATATTCAATTTATTTTAACATTAGACAAGATTTACTATTAGAAATTATTTTATTATTAACATTTATATTTATAAAATAGTTTTATAAGTTATGTTTATATGTCTTATTTGCATTCATGTAGATGAATTTATGAATTATATGTTTATGTTATACTTATGATTAGTTAACATTAATAACATTTATTAAATATGTTTAGTATAAATATTAAAGTATTAACCCATATTTGCTCAATACAGAATAATTAATAGACAAAAACTAAGGCTTAGAAAGACTAATTTATTAAAAATTCAGAAGTATTATGGAAATAATACAGTTATATAAATAGCAAAACAAATATGAGTCAAGGCACTCTATGACACCAAAAGTAGAATTTATATTTTTCCCGAAAATTAAAAATATAAGAGAATAAAAGCAATGGCTGGCTTGTATGATAAAATTTTCTACAATTGGCTCATAGTACACTTTGGCTATTTTTTAACCCGATTGTGTTTATTTTGGAGGAATTACAAGGACTTTAATTATGAGGGACAAGATTTGTACTTTTAAATACTATAAGAAAAGTGTGGAAGAAAATTCTTGAAAGGACAAGATTTGAGGAGAGAAAGGTCACTGGTGTTTTTTTCTTTAATGAACAAACTTTTAGAGTAGTTTTATTTTTACAGGAAATTAAGTCAAAATTGTAGGTTCCTATATAATCCCCTGCTCAGTTTTTCTTATTATTAACATCTATATGGTATGTTTGTTACTATTGAGTAGGGAATATGAATATATTCTTACTAACTAAAATCAGTTGTTTTTATTGAGATTCTCTCCGTATTGTAGATTGTATTTTACCAAATGCATAATTTAATTTAATTTTCATTACAATATTATACAGAATAGTTTCACTGCCTTAAAAATACCTGTGCTTCACCTGTTCATCTCCTTCTCTCCCACACCCCAAAATCCTGGAAACCAATGATCATTTGTTACTATTCCATTCAATCATTTAATAGAAAGAATATCATTTCCTTCAGGTAATATTACAGGTGCTGAAAATGCAACACTGAACAAGTCAGACTGCGTCATCACGGACTCTTCCATGGGAGAAAGAAAAGGAGAATGATAAACAATAGGTTCAATATTTAAGAGCTTAAAAAGTAAAACATGATGAAATAAAAACAAATGAGGGAGAATGAACTCTTTTCTGAGAATGTATGACTAGATAATCCATGAAAGTTAAGTAGGAATTTATTCTATGAATTGCATAGTGTCATGCTTTCTAGACAGGAAATACAAAGGCTTTGATATAGTTAGAGCTTGGTCTTATTTGACACCAGAAAATTGTCATAAAACAAACAAACAAAAACAGAACAACAAGTAACTTTAGCACACAGATGTGGCTTCTAAGTTTGTTTGTTTTTTTCCTTTTACTTATAATAAAATGGACATCTCTGAATGAATGTATTATTCCATGTCTGGGGCTAAACACATCTGGAACAACATGTCAAACCAGAAAGCAAAGAAGCAGTCAAAGACTGCTGTGGACCTATCAAAAGAATTCAGGTGTGAAAAGGCAAACAAACCAAAGGTGGAATACTTTCAGCATCAATAAAAATAATTATTGAATGAATTAAAAACATCTAAATATTTTAGAAGTGTGAGTTTTAACACTTTTGGAAAATTCCAGGAAATCAATTCATTGTTTTAAAATTGATTGAATCAACATTTTTAAGAAGTAAGCATTAAAAATAAAAGCAATCCATAAAATAAGTAGAGTAGTAAGTTTGGGGATATTAAGAGAAATAGGTCAGCAGCTGGACTATAGAAGGTCTTATAAAGCAAAGTAAGCACTTTTTATGTTATTCTAATTGCAATAGAAAGTCACTGAGTATTTTGAGCTGGTTAATCATATAATTAAAGAGAAAGCATGAGTGAAAAAATAATAATGTTACTGAAATTAGAAGGAAAAGATATAAAAAAGGAGATTGTATTATCTCAGAATAGAGATAGGTGTTCCTATTGTGAAAAGAAAAGAAATGAAAATGTTGTCTCTATTGTTGAAAATTAAACTCAATGCAAGAATGTAGCATAATGCCTCATTAATGACTTTGTATTAGATATATTAATTGACACCAGTCAGCATGGTTTTGTTATTCATTTGGCATATCAGATGAAGGTATATATCATGCTAAAACTCAAAATTGATTTAGATTTGATGTTTCAAAGTGAGTATGACAAGAGATGAAAGGGATAAGGTAGTTAAGAGATTTGCAGGAACTCTAAATGAATTAGGACATAGTGAGGACATGTGTAAAAAATCTTAAGTGGACTGTAGTTGTCTTGATAAAATTTAAAAAATTTGAATTGAGAATATTTGAGAAAACAAATGAGAATAATGGGACTTGGTAATTTGAATTGACAATATTTGAGTAAACAAATGAGAATAAAGGGACTTGGTGATTATTATTCTACTCAAAAAAACAATGAAAACTTGACAGGTGTTATCATTTTTATGATAAAATTGGAATATAAAATGGGAGTGATTGTCTAGGTTAAAGTCAAGGGAAATATCACTGTTATTATTTCAAAAATCTGAAGGACCAGTGATGGGTCATTTACTATGTCAACATTGATGTTGAAATAGCCAAGGATAATAGTAATTAGGTGAGGAAGAATTTAGATTTCTCTAAAATGATAAAATAAAATCAGATGGCTGCTGATTAGTCAGATAAGTATAAGAGAAGTTTATAAAACCAAGAAAAATAAAATTCCAGATAGGAGTTTAGGTGAATTTATTGGGAAATCTTTTCCAGATAAATAGGAAAAAAATATAATCAGGAATACATAAGGTTAAACCACTTAACCTCATTCAATCTCAAGTCTGTCATACAGAGTAAGAGAGTTGTTGACTAAGTATGTTTCATACAATAGTGTTCTTCATTTCTAATAAGTTTCAATAAAGTATTTATTCACAGCTCTGTGTCTGGACAATAATGTGTTTGGCAGACTGTTGTGCCTTGCTCTTTGGTTGGAAATGACTAATATTAAAGAATGGTAAAAGAGAATATAATGTTAACATACAAAGTTTCATTTTAGTTGAGTTAGAGTATTTATCTTACCAGTTTCTTAAATATTTAAGCAGGTCACCATGTAATTGAAACCGAGTCAGAATGATGAGCATCAGGTACAGAAACAAATTTATTATTATAAATTATATTAATTTGTTTTGGAATGGTAAAAAAATTCTTATATTTCTGAGATAAACACCACTTGGCCATAAAGTATTGCTCATATTTAATTTGATTCAATTTGATAACATTTTGTTTAGAATATTTGCATCTATGTTTGTGAAGGATATTGATTTGTAGTTGTCTTTTCTCATCATGGTATTGTCTACTATCAGCATCAGGGTAACTGACTTCATAGAATGAGTTAAAAGTGTCTCTTCCTCTTCTAAATTTGAAATAAATAGAGTTGGTATTATTTTTTTAAGTGATTGTTAAAATTCACCAGTGAACACCTCTGAGTCTACAGTTCACTTAGTGGAAAACTTTTTAACCATTAAAGTAAATTGAAGGTAAATTTTAAATTTACCTTATTTAAAAGAAAGAGCTGTTTAGGTTACATATTCCTTCTTGAATAATTTTGATAGTGTCATTTCACAAATTAATTCATTTCAGCTAAGTTGTCAAAATAAAGTTGTTAATCTCATTCACTTTTTCTCTTTTTAGTATAAGTAGAATCTGTAATAATGTCATTGTCACTACTCCTGACATTTACAACTTATGTTATATTTCTCACTTTTTTTTTGTCCTGATAAGCTTGATTAGAAGTTTCTCAATTTTATTGAGTTCCTTAAAGAATGAGCTTTGATGTTATTTATTTTCTTATTTTGGTTTCATATTCACAGACTTTTGCTCTAATTTTTATTATTTACTTTCGCAGCATTTTAAGATTTATTTTACTCTCATTCTCTAGAAAAGGAAATTAAGATAATTGATTTGAGAGACTTATTTTCTGATATTGATGTTCAGTGCTATAAATTTCCCATCTATATACTGCTCTATCTGCTTTTTACAAATTCTATGTGGAGTTTTTATTTTTATTCAGTTCAAAATACTTTTTTTGTCCCTTTTGACTTCTTACTTTGACCCATGAACTATTTAAAAGTGTGTCATTTAATTTCCAAGTATTGAGGGCATTTGAGATATCCTTCTTGTATTGATTTTTAATTTATAATCATTATGATCAGATAATATGTTTTGTATGATTCAGGTCATTTCATATTTATTGAAAGGGCTTATGAACCAGAATATGGTCCCTTTTGAAAAACATTTTGCATATACTTGAAAATAACCTTTTTTCTGATTTGTTGAAAAAGATATTCAATAATGTAAATTAGGTCCAGTTTGTGAAAACTGCTACTTAAATTTTCCAAATACTTCCTAGTATTTGGTCTAATTGTTGTAAATTTTTAAGAGAGAAATACGCAAATTTGCAACTGAATTTTATTTTATTTTATATTATTCAATTTTTTGTCGTTAACCAAGCACTTTCATTCTTTTTTTACTATTATTGTTACATTTATTGGGGTGACATTGGTTGGTAACAATAAGATAGTTTCCACGTGTACAAATCTACACTATATCACTTATGTATTTCAGTATGTGCTCACCACCCAGAATCAGCTCTCCTTTCATCATCATATATCTGGTGCCACTCCCAACTCATGTGCCCGCCCTGCCACCCTCCCTCCCCCATCCTCCCTTACCTTCAGGTAACCATCAAACTATTGAGTGTGTCCATAAGTTTTTGTTTCTTTGTTACTTTCAGTTTTATATTCCCCCTACTTTGTATACACCTATTACTCTTTATAGTTCTATCAGTTTTTGCTTTTTAAACATTGTCATCTTTAAGCTCTGTTATTAGGTACATTTATAGGTAGAATTATTTCTTTAGTATTATGAAATGAGTTTCTTTACCCATTGTATTAATTTAGCATTGCTCCTGTGTCTTAGTCAGTTCAGATTGCTATAAAAGACTATCATTGACTAGATGGCTTAAAACAACAGAAATGTATTTCTCATAGTTCCAGAGTCTAGAAAGTCCAAAATTGATGTACTAACAGATTTTGTGAAGATCTGCTTCCTGGCCCACAGATGTCTTACTGTGTTTTCACATGCGAGCAGGGGTGAAAGGACTCTCTAGGGTCTAAGGCAGGGGTTCCCAAACTTTGTATACCCTAGGGTGCATTCTAAAATATTGGTAGGGCGGCGGGCACCAGCTATTTCTAAGGATATTTATAATTGAACAAGAATAAAAGATAATAAACAAAAATAATTTCAAAATAATAAATTTATTGTACAAATTATATACACACAAAG
The DNA here is from genome assembly GCA_004027555.1 of Craseonycteris thonglongyai. NCBI lineage: Eukaryota > Metazoa > Chordata > Mammalia > Chiroptera > Craseonycteridae > Craseonycteris > Craseonycteris thonglongyai. The sequence continues at coordinate 6,275 of PVKE010046125.1, read as the reverse complement.
AAACATATATACAAAATGTAATACAAAGTAAATAAAAAACACATGTATAATAACATCATTTAAAAAAAGAAAAAGAAAACATAAAAAAACCAATCTGTCAGTGTGATCTTTGGCATTGCATTTCATTGGCCAGTGCCTTGTAATTAGGAGAGTATGACGACAACCCTATAGCAAACAATTATTAAGATGCTCATCGGTAAGTCAAGATCTATATCGTGATTTTATTAAATTCATGTTTGAAAACAAAGATTTGCATAAATACGTTGACCCGAAAAACAATTTGATTTTATATGCTGCTTTTTTTAAAAATGGGAACCTTTCTTTGTCGACTATGCTCCATAAGTCCTCTGATATTAAGGATTTTAGCAAAATATCGTTCTTAAGGTTCAAAATTTCTAACTCTACTTCTTCTGCTTTCCCCTGAACAAGGTCTGCAATACATGCAGCTAGTTCTATTACATTTATTTGGCAAGTAAAAGGATTGATACAGAAGGAGACAATTGGCTCGATATTTGTAAACTGCAGAAATCTCTCTTCAAACTGTTTTTGAAGCACTTGCAGGGTCTCAATAAATAATAACACGTTTCATTCATTGTTACCTAGCATTTTTCTCATATATGGGAAGTGCACGAGAGACTTGATATGCAGATGTGATATCAACAAAGTCCATTTCGCTTTCAATGCGTTTACAGAGCTTATCATTTCAGCTCTATTTTTGTCTTTTCCCTGCAACTCCAAATTGAAAGAATCTAATTTTTCCATGGTGTCAGCACGAAAACCCAAATCCACCAGCCAGGAAGAGTCTGTTAGTTCATCATAATTTTCATTTGTATCATGCATAAATGTTTTTATTTCTTCAATTAAGTTCACAAATCTTGTAAGTACTTTACCTTTACTGAGCCAACGTACTTCAGTATGCAGGATGAGATCGTGTTCTTTATCTTCAGTATCTTCTAACAGGGCCTTGAAAAGTCAGAGTTGCAATGGAGCTGCTTGAATAGAGTTGATTATCTTTGTGACTATTTTCATAACATGTTCAAAGGGCAGTATTTTACAACACAAAGCTTCCTGATGGATAATACAGTGGTAGGACATAAAGTTTGAAAATGATTCATCTTTCCTGCAAAGGGCAATCAATCCTTTGTTTTGCCCAACCATTGCTGGTGCCCCATCAGTAGTTATCGCAGACAACTTATGCAAAGGCATGTTTATCGACCTGGCGTATGTTCTGAAAGTTTTATAAGTATCCTCACCTCTCGTCTGTCCTTTCATTGGCAATATTTGCAACAGCTCCTCTTTTACTGTGAAGTTACTAAATACCATTCTCACCATAACTGCCAACTGTGTGGTGTCTGATATATCTGTTGACTCGTCAAATTGCAGAGAGAAGCAGTCACATATTTCCGAGTCAGTCTTTAACTGAGTTTGCAAGTCTTTTGAAATTGCGTGTATTCTTCTTGTGACTGTGTTATTTGACAACTGTAGGTCTTGTATCGCCGACATAATCTCACGCTTGTTAGAATATTCCTCAAACAAACAATCGGCAGCAGTCACAAATGCTTCTTTTAACAATTCACCATCCTGGAAAGGCTTTTCTTCTTTGTGAGCATGTGAGAAATTTTGAAAGAAGCAGTGGTTGCCTTTTTAGATTTTTCCACATGTCTAGTGAAAACAGTTTGTTGAGTAGTTCAACTTCATTTTAGTTGATTTATTTTTTCTTTCTTACTTCAGATTTAAGTGGATAATTCATATCAAAAGTGGTATGACTTGTCTGAAAGTGACGTTCAACATTATGTTTTTTCAGCACTGCAATACTACTGCCACACAACAAGCAAACGCATTTACCTTTTAAATTAATGAAACAATATGATTCCTCCCAGTCTGTGTTAAAATTATAGGTTCATTTTCTCTTATTTGGTCCACTCATTTTAGGACTAAAAAAAATAAAAACAAAAATAGTTATAGAACTACAATATCATAAAATAGCCACCATAATAATAGATTACCTACCTCGCTTTTAGTTCATTTAAAATCAAATATATCAAAACACTGTGATCCTAGCTAACCGTCATGACCCAATCAGTCCAGCAACCACAATCAAAATGGCAACTTCGCATCTCCTGGTTGGGTGGAGGAAAATTTAAAGAGTGCAGTGGCTAAACAAGACGGGACATGTACAAAGGCGAAAGCTAGGGAAAAACCTATACATACGATATCGCAAACATACCAACGAATATAATAAACCTGTGTAGATACTCAAACAATATTTTAATATTCTAACAAATGTATAAAAATAAATTAAGTTTTACTTAGTGTTTATAAAAAAACTTCTGATGCAGTCAAATAATGGTGGGCACACACAAATCGGGCCGCAGGCGCCATAGCGCTCGCCGGCATGGGGTTGGGAATCCCTGGTCTAAGGCAATAATCCCATTCATAAATGATTCACTTTCATAATATAATCACCTTCCAGAAGCATCATCTTCTAATACTATCACATTGATATTTGACATCTCAACATATGAATTTGAGGGATGGTGAGGCACAGGCATTTATTTAATCAATAACATCCAAAAGTTATTACCAAAAGTTTTACGGCCCTACAACACATAAATTTATTATCTGTTTTAGATGTCAAGAGTCTGACCAAGGTATCCCTGGGTTCTAATTATGGTGGCAAGGCCATGTTCCTTTCCAGATGCTTTAGCCAAAATCTGTTTTCTTGCCTTATCCAACTTCTAGAGACAATATGTATTCTTTCATTTGTGGCCATTTTTCTATATTTTCAAAGTCAGCAACAATTAACCTCTCTTGTCATTCTTTCATGCTTAGATCTCCCACTGACTGTAGTCAGATAAAGTTATCTGCTTTTAAGAATTTACATGATTAAATATAGCACAACTGAGTAATCAAAAAACAATCCCCCAATGTCATGGATCTAAACCTAATCACATCTGCAATTTTCTTTTGCCATGTAAGGTAATATTTTCACTATGTTATCAGATAATAACATGAACATGTTTAAAGGTGGGAGAAATATTTTCTACCTATCACACCTTTAGCAATATATATTGCTCTCAAAACTATTTTACCTACTATTTGTATAGTCACTTCAGCTTTTCTTGCTTAGTACAAACAAGGTCTTTTTTATTTTGTAATTTATTTGTGTATTTGTATTTATAGCTTTTTTGTAGGCAGCATGTAATTGTTTCTTGCTTTTATATGTAATCTGACAATCATTGCCTTTTAATTGGGCTATTTAAAATATTTATATTTATTATGATAATTTTTATATTGTTAGTTTTAATATATTACTATGTGTCCCTTCTGTTCCTTATTGACCTTTTTATCTGTATCAGCCATTTTGAATTGAGTATGTTTTCTATTTCACTTTATTTTTTTCTCATTAAATATTTTTATTTTACCAATAGAGTACCTTCACAATTTATAGCTTAATCTTTAATTTATCACAGTCTATCTTTAAATGTTATTATACCACTTTGTGTAAAGTATAATAAGAATACTTAAAATAGTATGCTTCCATTTTTTTTTCTTCTAGTCTTTGTGTTATATGAGTCTGACAATTTGGTTCATGAATTTGCCACTGTGTGCTTCCATTGACTGTGCTGTACAAACAACTCTGTAATGTTTCATAACTTTGTTATATCAGTGTCTCACAGCTGTGTTCATGTTGATGTGTGGCGGTGTCTTGCTGAGTGGTGTTCTTTATTGTTGCATGTTTTTGTGTGTACCATCATGAGTATTTCAGAGCTTGTATTAGAACAATGAGCAAACATTACATTTCTTGCTAAACTTGGCAAGAGTGGAAGTGAAATCAGAGACATATAAGTCCAAGTTTATGGAAATAATGCCGTGAAGAAAATGTCAGTGTACAAATAGATTAAACATTTTTCCAAGGTGAAATTGTTATTGATGAAGAGAACTCAGGACAACCAGTAATGAGCAGAACTGATGAAAACATTGCAAAAATTTATTGTATTGTGTGTCAAAATCATCAGCTGACTGTGAGAAGCATAGCACACCAAGGAAACACTGGTAGAAAAACAGGAGGGAAGCCGGGATGGCTCAGTGGGTTAAGTGCTCACGTTGCAGCATCGGGGACCAGGGATCAAATCCCAGCCCCGGTCCATGTGAAACCATATGCTGAACTGGGAGCTCCCCCAGTTCAGTTCTCTGTCTGTCTCTGTATCTCTCTCTCTCTGTCTGTCCAAAATAAAAAAAAAAAGAAAGAAAGAAAGAAAAAGAAAAACAGGAAAATCTTCACCAAAAATCTTGGCATGAGAAAGATGTACAAAAAAATGATCCCAAAGAAACTCACTGATGAACAAAGCAAGGAGCAATCAAAGTTTGTCAAGACCTTTTGGAACGGTAAGATGTTTGGGACCCTATTATCACTGAAGATAAAACATGGGTATACAAATATGACCCTGAAACAAAGCATCAAAAAGCACAATGGAAGTCAGCCAATTCTCCACAACCAAAAATGTTTTGTCATTCTGTATCAAGAATCTAAACCATGTTGCTAAGCCTTTTGATACCAAAAGGATTGTTCACTATGAACTGTACCAACTGGACAAACAGTCAACCATGTTGACCATTTGGAAGTGCTGAAAAACCTGCATGAAAAAGTTAAGCAAGAAAAACCTGAACTTTTCCCCAGCAACTCATGGCTCTTGAATCAAGACAAGGCATCAGCTCACATGGTACTGTCAGTGAGGGAGTTTTTAGCCAGTCAACAAATAACTGTATTGAAACACCCTCCCTACTCACCTGATCTGGCCCCCAGTGACTTCTTTCTTTATCCAAAGATAAAGGAAATACTCAAAAAAGACATTTTGATGACATTCAGGACATCAAGTGTAATATGATAATGGCTCCCATGGCCATTCCTAAAAGAGTTCCAAAATTGTTTTGAAGGGTGGACTAGGCACTGACATTAGTACATAGTGTCCCCAGGGGAGTACTTCAAAGGTGACCATAGTGATATTTAGTAATGAAGTAGGTATGTAGTGATCTTTCTAGGATGAGTTTGTGAACTTAATTGTCAGACCTCATATTTGTTCTCTATTTCGTTTAGTTTAGCCCTAATTTTTATTGTTTCTTTCTTGCTGCTGACTTTGAGTTTCATTTGTTCTTTCTTTTATTATTATTATTTTTTTCTTTAAGAGCTAATGTTAGGTTGATTATTTGAGATTTTACTTGTTTCTTGAGAAAGACCTGTAATGATATAACTTTCTATCTTCATACTACTTTCTCTTCATTCTAACAATTTTGATACAATGCTTTCATTCTTATTTGTTTTTTATGCATTTTGTCTTCTATAATTTTCTCTTTGCTCCAGTCCTACTTTAATATGTTGTTTTATCTCTATATATGTTTTTTTTTCTTTTTGTAGTTGATCTCTAGTTTTGAAGATTTGTAGTAATAAAATACACTTGATATGATTTCAATCTTCTTAAATTTGCTGAGGCTAATATTGTGTCCCATCATACAATCTAGAATATCCCATGTGTACTAGAAAATAACGTATAGTCTTATATAATAGGCTGTCTGTAAATATTAATTATGTATTTTTGCTGTAATGTATTGTTTATAGCTGATATTTCCTTATTGATATTCTGTTTGAATGATTTGTCCATGACCATCATTTACATATTTAGCTTACCTATTATAATTGTGTTTTTGTCAGTTTCTCACTTTTGTTCTGTTAATCATTGCTTTGTATATTTTGGTTCTTCCTCATTGGGGGCATATATATTAATGTGCCATGTTTTCTTATTGTATTGTCCCCTTTATAATTATGAAATGTAACTCTTTGCCTCCTGTCATTTTTTTTTCTTATTTTATGTATTTATTTATTTTAAAGATTTATTTTTATTGTTTTTTTTTGTTTTTTTTAATATTATTATATTTTATTGTTAAATTTAATGGGGTGACATTGGTTGGTAACAATCAGACAGTTTTCCAATGGACAACCCAAAAAACCTGAAAACCTTAATCTTTAAAGATGTTTGTACCCGCATATTCATCGCAGCACTGTTCACAGTGGCCAGACCATGGAAACAACCAAAATGCCCTTCAATAGATGACTGGATAAAGAAGATGTGGTACATTTACACAATGGAATACTACTCAGCGATAAGAAATGATGAAATACAGTCATTTCTGGCAACATGGATGGACCTAGAGACCATCTTATTAAGTGAAATAAGTCAGAATGAAAGAATCCGGAAAAATATGACCTCACTTATAGG
>PVKE010046124.1:0-12369 GCA_004027555.1 Craseonycteris thonglongyai | reverse complement strand
GTCATTCACAAATGGAGATTAGATACTAATGAAAAGTATCTACCACCACAGAAACCTCCCTCAAAATCTCCTGCAATGAAAAGCTCACATTTTGCCAAAGGCAATATAATGGTCTATGAACAATCTAGGAACTGAGCTTAAGTGGTTTTGAAGCAAAACTTACAAACCACTTTTTAGTTGTCTAAAAAGTACTGCATAAAATTAACATACAGAATATCTTCAGAGGGGAGGAAAAGAGGGAGACAAGGAGGGGGAGAACATCAAGACACCCAATTTAAAAGCACTGACATATTAAGATTTGTAAACTTAATACTAATCACAAAGACCAAGAGTGGCAATACTGTGATTAAAATGACTACATTAGCATGATATGGAAAATCCAGATTAACTCGGGAGTTAATGAATTAAACAGCAGGGATGATGTTTTCTCTAATGTCACAGTATTTTATAATGATACAAAACTAAACATCTTATCAGGTTTGAAAATAACTAAAGTAGTGGAGAAGTATTACAAGTAGCAGGTGAAAAAAATCAGTGTAATACAAGCTTTAGAAGTACTAGTAGGTACTGTTTTATTTCTCAAGTTAGAAGTATACAGTTGCTTTTTATTATCTTTGAATTTTATATGACACATTCTTGTATGTATGCTTCACAATTTTAAATTTTTATCTCACAGAAAAAATAAAATATAAAGCATAGTGAGATTTAAAAGGACAATTTCAATAGTTCAGAAAGATTTGATAAGAATAAGCTGGCCCCAGCATACTGGGATAGCTCAGTGGTTGAATGCTTGCCTCACAATCGTGAGGTCCAGAGTTTGATTCCCGGGCCCAGCCCATGCAAACCCATTATGCTGAACTGCGGTACAACTGATAACTGCCAAGATGGCTCAGCAGTGAAGTTTCTTGCCTCCCATGCAGAAGGCTCCTCACCCCCATTGAGTTCCTATGCCATGCTGCCCCACACCCAACATCTATGGAGACTGCTCTGGGCACTCATCGATTCTCTTATTCTCTCTCACCTTCTCTCAAACAATAAATCTTTAAAAAATAAAAAATAAAATAAACCAGCCCCCAACCCTCAAAATAGAATAAGCAACAAAAATGAAATCAAGGAAAACCTAGGTGACAGATATAAAATGTGATTCCATGGATTAAAATTACATTGTGATTATCTAAAAATTACATACTGTGAATAGCTTTCCTTATAAACTTCTGCTCTTTTACACTAAGATCAAGGAAGTAACAGAAGAAAATATCTTTTAACATACAAACATTTTAGAAATAGATTTTCTAGAATTATAATATACGAAAGAGTCAAAAAGAAACGAGAATAGAGAAATGTCATGGGTTTGATACCTAACATACAAGAAAAATAAAAATCTGTAACTCATTCCCAGTAAGATAATCAAATGGTATACAGAAAAAAAAGTATTTTCAGAGATGCTGGGATGGTGGTTGAGTGCTCCTCTTGCAGCCCTGGGGTGTGCCCTCAGTTCAGTTCTCACCAGAAAGAGCTTCCCATGTAGGAGGTTCCCAGCTCACAGGGCATGCCTCCCATGCTGGAGGCCCCCGGCCTGGTTCCTGCCCTGCTCAGCCCTGCGCCCACCTGTGGAATGAAACTGTATCGAAAACTAATATACAACTACTGTATTGAGACTGCTCTGGGCCCTCCCCCTTCTCTGTCTCTCTGTTTCTCTCTCTCTGTCGAAAATAATAAAAATAAATCTTCTAAAAAAAGAAATTAAGTATTTTCACTAACTAAGAATTGCAAGTGAAATCCCCAAAATCAAGAATATTTATGACTCCCCCTAAAACCTCAAGGAAACAGTCACAGTCTTAAAAAAAAAATTAAAAAGCACATGGTTTTAGAATGTGGTATCAAATCAAAATTACAAGTAAAACTATAGGGAAGAGAACATATGATGAACACTTACTATGCACCAACCAATAAACTGAGATAACAGACACTGACATGTAATCTAACAGTGCGACTAGCGACAAGTAGATAGTATTATTTCCATTTCAATAATGGGGAAAGCAGGGTCAGACAGATTAACCAGCTTGGCCTCACCAAAATGCCTCTCATTAAGGATTACTGAAATGGTTACAAGGAAATTATGAATATGCAAGAATCTGAGTGTATCTAAGTCTGATTTAGATCCTGAATCTTCTACCTCAGCCATCCCAAACATGAAATAAAGCTCCTAAGTAGTATATTAATTGTAAAAAGCATTTCAGTTTAGAAAAATGGAAACATAACTCTCCCCAAACATTAGCCTGGCAGAGAAATTCTGATTACAGGATGTAAGTTATATATTCCCTTAGCCAAAGAATTTTAAAGGGTAAAAACCAATGGCACTTAAGTCATCCTTGCATCAAAGCCTTGGGCAAGATAAATGAACACTAAGAATTATAAACCTGGGTCTTGAATTATACAACTCTAAAGCTTGTTGAAAGTGGGAGTAGCTGACATACATGTTAAAGGGGATAAAAAGACATGAATCTTGTGAATTTACTCATATATGAAAAGATCACAACCCTCCCTGAGTAAGTAATGAAGAGAAGGTTCAAGAACTAAGAGCCGGGGATGCAGGGATGGCTCAGTGGGTTGAGCATTCGTCTGGCAGCCCCAGGGACTGAGGATCATAACCCATGCAAACCCATGTGGAGTAAAACTATATTGAAAACTAATGACGTTCAACTAAGGAGACTGCTCTGGGCCTTCCCCTCTCTTACTCTCTCTCAAAAACAAAAATAAATCTTAAATTTAAAAAAAACTAAAAGCTGAGTGAGGTAGATATATATTGCCCAATATTTTTACCACCTCAAACATTAAGTTGTTTGGCCTTTCTGGGACTCTATCTGTGCTCAAAGCAGACAAAGTTAAGCACTGTGTATTGAATACAGTAATAATTACAGGAAAACAGGAGGGAAATACCTCATGTGCATGTTATCCATAACAATGCATAATGCACTGTCAAATATCTTCTTGAAAAATGGAGGAGAAAGACACATTTTCTAGGGGTAAGTTATGATCAATAAGTACAGTATCTTGTCATTAATTCAAAATATAATACATACACTAACATTGGTAACTCTATTTTGCTTGTTATACTTTGTTTTCCTTTAGCTGTCTAAGAAAACAAGGATTTGCACAAGTTTAAGCCAACTTTCAAATCTATCAACATATATACATGTATTCTCTTGAATTCTGAGTTCCGCAAATATGAATTCTCAGACCACAGAACTTTTCAGGAAACTAACTACCACTACTAGAGAGTGACTACTATATAGATATACTAGAGGTCATATACCCCTATCATAAGCAAGCTAAGTTTCAGAAGATTCGTTTCTAAGACAGCTGGTTTAAAGTCAACATTAAGTACTTTTTTAGTTAGATGTGGAAGAAAGCACTTCTAAAAGCTGGCTTGCCTCTAACCCATATCTCTCTGTAGAAGTCAGGCCCACATTGCTGAGCCCAGTGAGCTGAACTTGAATGGGTCAGTTATTATTTCCCAATTATTTCTGCATATGAGATAACATCTTTAATGGACATATTTCCTTTAATTCACTTAATCACCATAAATAATTATAGAAGGTAAGCAGCATATGATCCCCATTTTACAGGTGTGGAATCTATGACCCAGAGAAGTAAAGTGAAATCGCCCAAATCACACATCACTAATGGTAGAGACATGATGTCAAATCCAACCAAACTGACATCAAACCACTGCTCTGAGACCCAATGTTAAGTGAATTCATTATCTCCCCATCCTTCTTCCCTGCTCAAAAAGAAAAGACAAGACCAGGCAGGACAGGAAATGATCCACTTCTCCTCCTTGTATTCTCAGTCATGGTTAATGGGTATCTCCATCACCCCAATCTCCCAAACTAATACCTTAATCATCTAGGACCTCTTTCCTATTGCTTAACCCACAGCCAATCCACCAATTTTTGTGATGTATTTCACCTCAGAAAAGTCTTTCCAACTGGCCTCTTTACACTCTACCATTCCTATTTTAGTCAGGGCCCTCCTTGTTCTGTTTGCACTTTCTGCTCAAGTCTACCCATTAAGAGTCCATTCTCATCACAATATGCCTTAAAAAAAAATCCTGGGGATGCTGGGATAGTTCAACAGGTTGAACGCTTGCCTTGCATCCATGAGGTCCAAGGATCAAATCCTGGCCCCGGACCATGCAGATCCATATAATGAACTGTGGCACAAATGGTAACCACTGAGATGGCTCAGGGATAAAGGTTCTCACCTCCTATGAGAGAGGCCCATGGTTCGGTTCCAGCCCTACATGGCCCCACATCCACCTGTGCAGAATGAAACCACATCACAACTAATGATGTACAACTATGGAGACTGCTCTGGGCTCTCCCTCCCTTCTCCCCCACCCCCACCCACCCCCACCCCCTACTCTCAAAAAACAGTAAAATACATCTTTTAAAAAAAGAAATCCTAGGCATCAAATATATGGTGATAGAAAGAGAACTGACTCTGGATGGTGAGCACACAATGCAACACATAGACAGACGATGTATTATAGAACTGTACACCTGGAACCAATGTAATTTTTGCCAACCAATGTCACCTCAATAAATTTAACAATTAATAAAAAAAAAAATCTTGTCACCATTCCAACCCAACCATGTACAATTTTGTTATTCAGAAGCCAGAAGTGGGGAAGCCGGGATGGCTCAGTGGGTTAAGCGTGCACTTTGCAGCCCCGGAGATCGAGAATCGAATCCCGGCCCCGGCCCGTGCGGACCCATATGCTGAACTGAGGAGTGCCCCAAGTTCAGTTCTCACTGGGGTGAGACCCCGGCCCAGTTCCTGCCCTGTGCAGCCCCGCCCACCTGTGGAATGAAACTATGTGGAAAAACCAATGATGTGCAACTGTGGAGAATGCTCTGGGCCCTCCCCTCCCCCTTCTGTCTGTCTCTGTATCTCTCTCTTTCTTTCTCTCTCTCTCTGTCAAAAACAATAAAAATAAATCTTTAAGAAGCCAGAAGTAATGATAGACTCCTCTCCCTTTAACCCTTTACACTTGGGTGTGGCTCGACATATGAGCTGGCGCCGATGCTACCCGTGTCGAGTCACACTCAACATCCAAGTGCAAAAGGTTAAAATTAAAAACCTCCAGATTTTCTCTCATTTACCTGAAATAAACAAGACTGTTTTCTGATTATAAAATATTATATACTCATTACGGTACTTTAAGAGGAAAATAGAAATAAAAATCTAAAAGTCACACAAAATTCCACCAGCCTTAGATAGTGAATCTCTACTCGTTTTCTATAATTTTACATCTTTACGTCAACAATTTATATTTGCACTACTTAAAATAGTTGTATAGTACTCCAATGCACAGATGTAACTTTAAGCAAATACCTACTGGGGGATATTTGGGTTGTTTCTATTATTCACAATCATATATTTACTCACCTGGTAACTAGAACCAAGAGCAAAATAATATGAACAAAACACCAAAATTTTTCAATCTCTTCTGTTCATGTGCTTGCTTAAGATATTATTTTATATCACCTATGTTCAAATCAATCTCAGTTCATAAGAGGAATTAAAAAGAAGTAACCCAATGGCCTCCAGGTGCTTTGAGAATCAAAGAAAGTTGAGACCCAATGCTCAAGTGTTATCCTTAATTAGATTTCCTCCCTAACCTGAGCATGTGGGGTATCTCACTCATGTATGTATTCCATTAACAAAGCAGTATCCATACGAAGAGTATGTTTAATCAATAGCCTGCAAACTCTTCTCATAACTACTGTCTAAGAAATGCATTGGAAAACCACTCTGTTCTCTCCTTTCTGATAGCACTGACCTTTCTAAATAGGATGGTCTAAAAGTATAATACACACACACACACACATATAATCTCACTTATAAAACACAAATTATATATAATTAATTTATATAAATCCATGCATCCATATACTTAGTTGGTAATATATACTTTAATATATAAAAATTATATATAATTTTATAAACCACTGCTTTTAATTATCCTTGCATTTCAAAAACACAGAAAAATAACAAGGCCCATAATTAATCAAAAACACATACTATTATTAACCGTTTATATTTTCCTCCAATTAGCCTACTAATAGTAGTAAAATGAGTTTAATTTTATTTTCTCTGCTACATTTTTGTGGAACTTACAGAAAAATGCTACCTCCTCAAAAATTCTTAAAGTGAATGGTCTTGTATTTCAGAGTACCAGTTAGCCTCCAAATAGCCTATGTCTCTTTTTCACTTTTAGCCCCAACCTCAGGTGTTGCCTCCAGTTCCTGGTCCCTCCACTCATTTTTCTACACATCTTTCTCTCCAAAAGAAGTACTTCAGGGGAAGCCGGGATGGCTCAGTGGGTTAAGCACTCACTTTGCAGTGCCGGGAACCGAGGATCGAATCCCGGCCCCGGCCCGTGTGGACCCATGTGCTGAACTGGGGAGCTCCCCCAGTTCAGTTCTCTCTCTGTCTCTGTATCTCTGTATCTCTGTATCTCTCTCTCTCTCTCTCTCTCTCTCTCTCTCTCTCTGTATCTCTCTCTCTCTCTCTCTCTCTCTCTGTATCTCTCTCTCTCTCTCTCTCTCTCTCTGTCAAAAAGAATAAAAAAATAAAAAATAAAAATAAAGAAGTACTTCAAAGGTTTACTTTGAACTAATTATTTTGGACTCTTTTCTCTACCCTCACCTCCCACTCAATATCGAGACCAAGCTTATCCAGTTCAAGGACTGCATGCTGCCCAGGAGGGCTTTGACTTTGGCCCAACACAAAGTCATAAACTATCTTAAAATATTATGAGATTTTTTTTTTTTTTGCCGTTTCTTTTTTTTAAGCTCATCAGCTATTGTTACTGTTAGTATAGTTTATGTGTGGCCCAAGACAATTCTTTTTCTTCCAATGAGGCCCAAGGAAGCTAAAAGATTATAGACACTTCTGATCAACACAAAACAAGCTGCTGGATATCACTTACAATATCACATTACTGCAATTCACTATGCCTAAAAAAAGTATTCTCACCTCTTCCTTACACAATTCACCTTCCCATCTCTACTCCCACCATCATTCTTCTTTCAGGAAATTTCACTAGAAACTGCTGACTTCATCTACTCTAAGTGGTCACACTAAATCCTATCAGTTTTCAAAATACCTCCTGCTTTTCCGTTCTTCTCCATGCTCGAGGCAATCACCTTGATCCAGGTCCTTATTTCACACTTGATATTTCAGATGCCTCCTAGAACCAAGCATTTACTCTTTCAGACTCCACTCAAAAGGATCCTGACTCAGGAAGAAATCCCTTGGGTTTTTTGTTGTTGTTTTTCTTTTTTAATCAAGAGCTTCCCATTGATTCTTGAGCACTGTCAAGTCTGGGAACTACTGTACCTAAAAACAGCTTATTCCTTGTCCAAATTCAACCCCAATATACATGCAGCTGGCACACACATCTTCCTGAAGCACGTGACTTTGAACCTGAACTGAACCCCTCTGTAAGCAAGGAACATTCGATCCAATCTTACTGCCCTGAACTCAGCTCACCATGGAATTGTATAAAATGCCATTTAACCTCCTGCACCAATGCTCAAAATCATTTCCGAAAATCATTTCACATATCTAAAATGTGCCTTTTTCCTCAATCTATCAATCCTTCAAGACCCCCTCACTCTCCCTTTTCCAACTTAAAGCGACTCCAGCCTGTCCCTCTGAACTTGTACTGAATTACCTACCACTATATTTTAGTCATTTGTTACATTCTTATTCCAGTGACATTATTTACTTGCTTGGTGAATCTCATATTTCTATTATGTTATAGTAGATGTTCAATAAACACATTGGTATAGTGGAATAACATGAAAAATACATTTTGAAAAAAAAAACAGGTAATAAAGCAGTATACAAACACTAAATGATTATATTTGTTTTTTAAAGGAAAGGAAAATAGTTATGAGGAAAAAAAAACAGGTTATACAGAAAATGTAAATAGTTATCTCCAAGAGAGTAACTATAGTAAAGTTATCCTTATCTTCTGCATTTTTTTTCTAAATTTCCTAAGATGAATGTGTATTTTGTAATGAAACAAAACCTTTAACCTAGAATCTTTTTTTAAAGATTTATTTTACTGTTTTTGACAGAGACAGAGAAAAGGGGAAGGGCCCAGAGCAGTCTTCATAGATGTACGTAATCAGTTTTCGACAAGGTTTCATTCCATACAGGTGGGCAGGGGCCATGCTGGGGTGGAACTGGGCTGGGGGCCTCCCACATGAAAGTCACACCCCCTCAAGCCAGGGGCCAAAAACCAGGGGGCAAGAACCGAACTGGGAGCCTCCTGCATGGGGAGCACACTTCAGTTCAGCATATGAGTCTGCACAGGCCAGGCCCATGACTCAATTCTGGGTCCTCAGGGCAGCAAAGCGAACACTTAACCAATGAGCCATCCCAGCTTCCCCTAGAATCTCAATCCTTAAATTCTTATTCTAGAATTTTCTTAATCAATGAAAATTCTGTAAAAATTACTGGCATGGGTTATCAACAGTCACACTGTCACAAACTTAATATACGACTTATTTGTTAATATCAGCAACCCGCCTATTCTTCAAATTCCACTGGTCTCACCAGACTGAATATTCAATTTTTGGGTCCTTACTCACTGACCTGTCAATCAATTCTATGTATGGACAGGCTATTTCTCTACCTAAGTGAGGTTTTGCCTTCAATTATTTTGGTTTGTCCTTTCGATCAAAACGACAAACCTTAACATAGTATTACTGCTCTCTTATTTCCATATTGAGAAGCGGAAACATACAGTAAGTGAGAAAATTGAAATTAGTATTGAAATAAATCTTGGGAATAAAGGTCTGGAGAAACCTTTAAAACACCATCTTAAGCATCTTATTCTGCTTATCCTTAAGCAGAATAAAATCCTGAAAATCTACCATAGTGAAATAGTGAAAATCTATCTACCCATGTAAAAAATAATTTTCATAATAAACGATATCAATAATGTTTAAGACTTTAAGTTACAAATTGTACGCTAAATTCCTCTATAATAAGTTCATGATGTTTTCTTCTGCAATTAATAAAAAATAGCTATGCACCACCTACAAAACACTCTTCATATGCACAAAGACTTACCGTCTTCTCCAACTGAACATCAAGACACTCAATCTAGCATCCCAAATCTAATTAGCCAGTCTTCATCCACTTTTGTTGCTACAATGTCATGCTGTTTCTCAATTTACTCGGTATGATCTCCAAACCTGTACATAGTACCGGTATATTTAACCCATTTCCCATTTAGAAAAAAAAAAGTGCAGCTCGCTGCCACATTCATTTAATTTTACATAAACATGCTCTTTGAGGCTGAAGCAAATCAGACAGGTTTTCAATGTGAAAATAAAATATAAAAATTGTTTTGGTTGGGAAAGCTGGGATGGCTCAGTGGGTTAAGTGCTCACTCACTTTGCAGCCCTGGGGACCGAGGATCAAATCTCGGCCCAGGCCTGTGCGCAGACCCACATGCTGAACTGGGAAGTGCCCACAGTTCAGTTCTCACCGAGGAGAGACCCTGGCCCAGTTCCTGCCCTGTGCAACCCCGTAGCCTCCTATGAAATGAAACTATGTGGGAAAACCAATGATGTGCAACTATGGAGACTATTCTGGGCCCTCCCCCTTCTCTCTGTCTCTCTCTGTCTCTCTCTCTCTGTCAAAAACAGTAAAAATAAATCTTTAAAAAAAATTATTTTGGGGAAGCCGGGATGGCTCAGTGGGTTAAGCGCTCACTTTGCAGCCCCAGGGACCAGGGATCGAATCCCGGCCCTGGCCATGCGGATCCATATGCTGAACTGGGGAGTGCCCCCAGTTCAGTTCTCACTGGGGTGAGACCCTGGCCCAGTTCCTGCCCTGTGCAGTCCCGCACCCACCTGTGGAATGAAACTATGTGGAAAAACGAATAATGTGCAACTATGGCGACTGTTCTGGGCCCTCCCCCTTCTCTCTGTCTCTGTATCTCTCTCTCTCTGTCAAAAACAATAAAAATAGATCTTTAAAAAAAAATTATTTTGGAGTTATTTCTAAACAGAACTAGTCTCTAATCCTAATGTAACAGAAATGTATATATGATGATCAATATTTAATTTTTTTCAGATAGAAATGTTACATTTTCTAAGATTTGACATTTTCAAAAATCAAGTTACTATATTTTGTAAATTAAATAAACGTTACTAAAAACAGAATATTATAGATAGAATGATGTCATTTGTTTCCAAAGACTATCGAAATACTAGAGCGATGTGAAAATAATAATAAAAGTGAGCTATTTCATGAGGAAGGTTAGAACTATAATCAGCAAGTTATCCTGGGATAAACCCTGCAGCTGCCAGCAGCAGCCCCCAGCAGGTATTCTCGGGGGAAAACAGGAAATGGGTTAAACATGAGCCTTGGCAACAGGGTATTGTTCCTATACAGTTTTATTTTCTTCATGTAGCACTGATTCATCTTCCACTTGTAGCCTATTTTCCCTCATGTTCAATCTCTACTTTTAAAAATCCACTTCATGACAGAAAATACAAAATTTCTATAGAAAAGTATATCATTAAAAATAGTAAAAATTAGAAAAAATAGAAATGTTCAACACAAAACAATGTCATAGCTTATGATACATTCACATGATAAAATACTATATAATCATTTAAGTTCTCACAATAATTGCATTAAGTGTACATGAGGGGAAAAGTCATATATCAAAAAGAACTCAAAATCTTCCCCAAAGCACAGTCCCAAGAAAATAAAACAAATACATAGGAAAAACTCCAGAAGAAAATATATAAAATTGCTGATGAATGTCTTTTACTAATAAAAGTCTGAGTGATTTTTAAGTGTCTTCTTTATAGTTTTCAGTGCATCACAATTTTTTATAAATAAGCACATCATAACTAGCCTCCATCTTAACATAAAAGTCATCATGGAATTTAGCTAAAAGCCACAACTATGAGAACCACCTCTAAATACAACTAATTTTAAAAACTCCCAATGAAGAGTAAAAGCTCATGATAATATACTAAAGATCTTCATAGTAAAAAATCAGGTAATGCAGTCCAAACATATCCAAAAAAGCTTAACCTGGGACTCAAGTCCTAAGCCATCAGGCTCCTGAGTCAGCTTGCTATAGTTTAACTCCTGGCTCCACAACTTACTGGGTAGCCTCAAGTGAAGTTCTAAACTCCTAAGTGACCAAGTGTCCTCATCCATACATACAGTGAGGATAATCCCTTAAAACTGTTGTATTATCAATCACATGACACACATAAAGCATTTAAGTCACTGCAAAGTAACGGTAACTGCTCAATGCATGGTCAGTTCTTTATATTGTTGTATTTTATACTGGAGTATCTCCACCTTGCCAGTCTTATCTCCTATCATACATCTTCCCCAAATCTACACGCCAGCCACAAAAGACAAAGCCCATTCCCCAAATACCACATTTTTGCTCAGGCTATTCCATGAGCCTTCCTTACCCATCTCTGCCTGTCCACACCATGCTAGAAGCCCAACACTAATGCCCACAATGTCCCACCAACACACCCTGTAGAAACCACTCCATCCTCACCCCTGCCACAGCAGCATTTACATATACCATGACTGAAGCCCTAACCCCACTCTACAGCTAATTACTTGCCTTGAACTGCAGACAAGTAACTAACCATATGCATGTCAGCATCCAGCCCCAGAAGGTAGAAAAGCCTTGTTCATCTCACCCTTCAAGATGGCCAGCTTCTTCAACTACAGCCAACTCTCGGCAGAAGAGAGAAAGAAAACCATAGTCGTCAAACCAACTCATCTCCTAAAATATCTGCCTTTGGTTGCTTTGTTGAAACAGTTAAAATTTTTTAAATATTTAAGATGAGATATTAAGTACAGTTAAGGCATACCTGCAATCTAATGATGGAACAAATCAATTTGCTATGGTTTAGCTCTATAACTCATTTCAATGCAAAAGGAAAAAGATCTAGCATTTTTACTACAGACAGTAATTGTTATGAGCTAAAAATATTTTAAGTAACAATCAACACTACATTTAATAGCCATAATCTGATAAAACTTGAGCATATTTTGGGTTGTTTTCTTTCTCCTGTTAAAAACCAAGCCTCGGGGAAAGCCGGGACGGCTCAGCGGGTTGAGCGCTCGCTTTGAGGCCCCGAGGACCGAGGATCGAATCCCGGCTCCGGCCCAGGCAGGACCCACGTGCTGAACTGCGGAGTTCCCACAGTTTGGTTCTCTAACTGTCTCTGTCTCTGTCTCTCTCTCTATCTGTCAAAAAGTAAAATAGAAATAACTATGCACTGAAGA
>PVKE010046123.1:0-12369 GCA_004027555.1 Craseonycteris thonglongyai | reverse complement strand
AAAAAAAAAATGCAAAACAAAAATTTCTTGTGGTATAATTATGTTATTCTAGTTTTTGTATTATTAAAGTTTTTTCTCTGTATTAATGATATTGAAGAGCCTATCCCTGCATTTTTTATGATCCTTAGAAATTTCTAAATTTGTAATCTTTCTCTACTAAAAGCACATATTAATTAGTATTTCTATTATTTAAAAAAATTGAAATATTGCCTCTTGGGAAACGGCCATTAAAGAAAAAGTGTCACCATGTGTAAAAGAAACATAAACCATATGTTCAAGGAAAAAACACATTCTTTTTAGTTTTTAAAGCCACAAGCTGTAAAGGATTCCCATTCCTTCTTACTAAAATTTTCTGGGGAAGCTGGGATGGCTCAGTGGGTTAAGCACTCAATTTGCAGCCCCAGAGCCCAAGTATCTAATCCCAGGCCCGGCCCATGAGGACCCATATGCTGAACTGGGGTGCGTCCCCAGTTCAGTTCTTGCCAGGACCTATGTGGGAGGCTCTTGGCCCAGGTCCTGCCCTGCGCAGCCCTGCGCCCCACCTGTGGAGTGAAACTATATGGAAAACTAATGCTGCCAACTATGGAGACTGCTCTGGGCCCTCCCCCATCTCTCTGTCTCTCTCTGTCTGTCTTTCTTTCTGTCAAAAAACAATAAAAATAAATCTTTAATATATAAATAAATAAATAAATAAATAAAATTTTCATAGACAAAGATCACCTCTGTGCACATATAAATATTTCTTTATAATTATTCTTAAAATTTCTTGGTATCCTTTACACATGCATTTGGAAGAAGAGCAATTAGATTTTTATCAAGTGTGCTTAATTTTAGCAAAAGTATTATGAAACATAGAATTCAATTAAGTAATAAAATGAGTGAAGCGGCAATTGAAAAAGTAAAGCGTTAATATAGAAGTGTAAATAAATAACTTGTGATAAAATAATGCTGATGATCCTTTTTCATCTATTTATCCATGCATCCAACTTCAGTAACTGATGTAAAGAAAGAAAGCAAACAACTTTGTCCTCAAAAATATCTCAGCTTAGCACATATTTTATTAACTACTACAGGAAACACATGTATCAAGAAGATATATCTATATATCTATATATCTATAGATATATCTAGATATATCTAGATATATCTATAGATATATAGATATATAGATATAAATGTATATTCCATATATATATATTCCCTATATATATGTATTATATATTTGTATTATATATTTTGTTTTTATATAGTCATGAAGTGTATAAAATATTTAATTATTATTAAGAGCTGAATAATATTATGAAGTATATCTCTAATCCTCAAATTTTAATAAGGATATAACTAAAACTCAATGAAGATAAAAATTTCTCTCGAAGCATATAATTAGTGACTTATTTTTAAGATTATTTTTTATTGTTTTTGACAGAGAGAGAGATAGAGATACAGAGACAGAGAGAAGGGCGGAGGGCCCAGAACAGTCTCCATAGTTTCACACCATTGGTTTTTCCATAGTTTCATTCCACAGGTGGGCGCGGGGCTGCACAGGGCAGGAACTGGGCTGGAGTCTCACCCCAGAGAGAACTGAACTGGGGGCACTCACCAGTTCAGCATATGGGTCCACACAGGCCGGGACCGGGATTCAATCCTCAGTCCCTGGGGCTGCAAAGTGAGCGCTTAACCCACTGAGCCATCCTGGCTTTCCCTAGTGACTTTTTCTAAACCATATGATATCAATTTACCAGTATTTTTCAAACTTTTGAGATCACAATTCCTTTTAATAAATATTTTTATTCTCATCCTAATAATTTTGATGTAACCCTTCCATTAACAATATGAGAAGTTTGCATTTTGAGAAGGTAGTATTTTCCCAGTATCTCTACAGTCTAGAAGAATTTTTGCATCTATAGCTTAATTTCTATTGTTTGAAATATAAGTGTAATCATTTTTGTTTATAATATAAATTACATGATAACATCTATGCTTTTTAAAAGTGTATTGTCACCCTTTATATAATGTCAATAGCCTTCCACAGGGGGCTAAGTTATAGAAATTCATGTTTGTCTTCTCTTTCTTCTGCAGTATACTATTTTGTTTTTCTCAGCTAGGTAGAAACCTCGTTTTGAATGGTCATTAAAGAATTTTGAAGTATCTCATGTGTATAGGCTTATCCTGTATTTACCTTGTTTTGGAAGGTGGTAATGCATAAGGCTTATTAAACTTGTTATTATAATTTATAAGTGGCTATGTCTGAATTAAAAAAACTGGTATTTCACTACATGGCACACTTTAACATTATTCTAATGCTCATAACACTAGATGATATATATTATTATGATTTTTATTTGAGATAAGAAAAAATGGTTTTAAGAAGCCTAGAAAATTCCCAAGGCGGCTTCCAGAAATGTTGATTTTCTGACTTCAAAGTTCTCAATTTTCTGTTATACTGTTCTTAATATTAAGCATTAAGGGGTCACTTTTTGAAGTTTGGTCTATGACACTGGTACTCAGACAGTGATGGATCCTTATCAAAATCAGCTGGAGAGCTATTAAATATACATATCCATTGGACCAATTCAGTTTTAATGAACAAGGATCTCTGGGTACAAGATCATAGAACACGGCTGTTTTAAAATTCTTTCGAAGTTACTGTAATGCACAGATGCTTAGGGTTCATTGAGTTTCTTAGATTTGTGAACTTATAATTTTCATCAAATTTGGAAAATACTTGAAAATTATTCCTTTAAGTATTTTATTCTTCCTCCCCTTCCTCTTTTTGAACTCCTAATATATGTGAGACAGTTAATACTGGGATGTGCCAAAAACTGTATAAACATTTTAAGAGATGTTATTTATGTACTACTTTTTGAAGTTGAATTGAATTAAGGCAGAAATGTGTAGTATGACATCGTTTTAAAAAGGGCATTAATTAAAAAAATGCTACCATCACCATGCTACAGGTAGGACAGTCAAAGAAAATGGTAGAAGCATGGTTGTCGTTCGAGGCGTGTTAAGATAATTTTGAAGTAGCATTTGAAATTTGAGAATGTTGTGAAAATACAATGAAAATGTTGTGGATGTACAAGGAAATTTGAGAGTATTGTGGAAGTACATGAGTCTATAACACAACCTCTAACACACCTAACAATTGCACACATTTGTGATAAGTTTGAGATCCATGGTCAATTGAAATGGCATGCAAAACAAGTGGACACTAGTCAACATTGTTCAAGCAGTAATTTATAATAATCAGAAGTATCTGAATGCTGATGGGTACCACTTTGAGTACCTCTTATAACGGTAGAAGTAAACATGACTTGTATTCATCTTTTGCTAATGGTATATATTGAGTATTACAATTTTAATAGGTTTTTTTCTTTCTTAAAATATGTATACATTTTTTAGGCAACCTCTGTATTTCCCCACAAGTCACGAAGGTTTGTTTCCTAAAAGTGTCTAAATCTGACCTAATATCTCTAGTAATTTTTTCCATTTCAGATTTTTCATTTATCATTACAAGTCCCCTTAGTTCTTTTTATAATTACTATTTATCTAATTATATTAATTTATTTCCTTTAAAAATATTATGAAAGTGCCAGAAACAAAAGTTGAAAGAATTTATTATCTCTAGACTTTCCCTGTAAGAGATTTCTTTGACTGAAATAAAAATATATTAGATAGTAACTCAAATCCATAAAAAGGAGTAAGTTTATCTGAGAAAGAAAAATTCATAAATGAATATGAAAGTAATTATTGTTATATTTTTGGTTTGCAAGATCACTTTTTTTCTTACAGGTTGCAAAAGAATAATGAATAATAAATTAGTATAAATTAATGTTATTAGACACACATGCATAAAAAAATCAATTTGTGATGACAACAATATAAAGGAGGATAAACATGTATAGGAACAGTTTATGATTTTGATGATTGCTTTAAATTTAGCATGTGAAATGTAATATCCATGGTAACCATAAAGAAAATATTTTGAAATTATACACTCAAAAAGAATGACAAAAGAATCAACATAATTCATTACAAATAAATCAACTATGTGCAGAGAAGGCAATAATGAAGAAAATGAAGGAAAAGCAATACATAAGATCTGTGTATGAGAACTATAAAAAATACATGGAAAAATGGCAAAAGTGAGACCTTTCTTATTAGGAATTACTCTAAACAATTGAATTTAAAAAACTTCAAACAATTGGAAGAATTAATTAAAACTACAAACATGATTCAAATTACGTGATACCTACAATAGACTAATTTGATACAAAGATACCTGTTTATTAAAAATAAAAGAGATGCCGGGATAGTTCAGCAGCTGAGTGTCTGTCTCACAATCATGGAGTCTAGAATTACATTCCTGAGCCAGGCTTGTGCAACCTCATATGCTAAACTGTGGTACAAATGGTAACTGATGAGGTGGCTCAGTGGTGAGGGTTCTCACATCCTATGCAGGGGGCCCCCAAGTTTGATTCCCTTCCTGTGCAGCCCTACATCTACCTGTGTAAAATGAAATCATGTCATAACTAATGACATACAACTATGGCAACTTCTCTGCTCCCCCCACCCCACCCCTTCTTTCTCTCTTTCTCTCTTTTTGTCTGTCTTTCTCTCACCTTCTCTCAAACAATAAAATAAATCTTAAAAAAAAAAGTGACACAATGAAAAAAGAAATCCCTTGCAAATTGTAACCAAAACAGAGCTGGGGTGGCTATAATATTATCAGATAAAATAGAGTATTAATAATTGTTAAGAAACAGTGAAGAATATAATATATTGATAAATGTATCAAATCATTAAGCTATAAAATTTATAAATACATGCAAATGACAAAGTACTTAAAATATATGAAGGAAACATTGAAAAACTAAGTACACATTCATATAAAAAGAGCAGAAAAGAGCTAAACAAACCAAAAGTAAGTAGAGACACAGAAATAATAAAAACAAAAAGTAACTCAAAAATGTCATAATTAATAATAAAATTACTTTTTAAAATCAAACAAAAGCTTTAGCAATTATTTTTATAAGTGTATAGAAGGTATGTATTAAGATTATCTAGAAAGAATGATATAACTATAAATATAAAAAGCATTTAAAAATCTATAAAAACACTTAATACAGCTTTATAAAAATAATTTAAAATCTAATTAGAAAACAATATTCTGGGAAGTTTTTTTTGGCAAAAAATAACAATAAATGTTTAAAAAACTTGAAAAATTAACAGTCACAGAGGAATAAAAGCAATTATTAAATGTCTAATAAGCACTGAGCCTATACAGTTATGGAATTTGGCTTTACTTATTCTCCAAGGTACAAAGACTCAGAACTTAAAACCAGAACTCTAAAACACAGAATAAAAGTTGAAAATTTATAGATAATGAATTGAACATAATCCTGGAACTAGAACCAATAAAGTAGAGAACATTAAAACAACGCTAGGAACCAATATCACTTTAGAACATTCATGTAAATATCCTAAATAATACTCTGGCAAATCATATTGTACAGTTATTCAAACAGCAGTGAATCTTGCCCAACAAGTATTTGTTTAGTTCTTGAAACATGCTTTGATATTATAAATTTTGGCAATGCAATTCACTTCATTATCAATATCAAAAAAATGTTTAGAGTTCACTAATGCAGAAATAACCTTTCTTATAAAGACTGTTATTCAGATCATAATTATAATCCCTAAAAATAGCAACTAATATTTTTTTAAGATTTATTTTATTATTTTTGACAGAGACAGAGAGGGACAGAGAGAAAGGGGGAGGGCCCAGAGTAGTCTCCATAGTCGAACCTCATAAGTTTTCAACATGGTTTTGTTCCACACAGGTGGGCCTGGGCCGCGCAGGGCTGGAACTGGGCTGGGGGCCTCCAGCATGGGAGGCACACCGCATCAAGCCAGGTGCTGAACCAGGGAGCAAGAACCGAACTGGGGGCCTCCTGCATGGGAAACACACCACAGTTTAGCATATGGGTCCATATAGGCTGGGGCTAGGATTAGATCCTTGGTCCCCAGGGTTGCAAAGTGAGCACTTAACCAGGTGAGCCATCCTGGCTTTCCCACAAGTAGCAATTTATTAAAAACACTAGGAAATCAAATAAGCAGGCACTGGAAAGGCCGTCTACACTTGAGATAAGGAAACAGCAATGGTGAGAATATGATATCTTTTTTTTTAATATATTTTTATTTATTTATTTATTTTTATTTTTGACACAGAGAGAGAGAGAGAGAGAGAGAGATACAGAGACAGAGACAGAGAGAGAACTGAACTGGGGGAGCTCCCAGTTCAGCATATGGTTCCGCACGGGCCGGGGCCAGGATCGATCCTCGGTCCCTGGCGCTGCAAAGCGAGCGCTTAACCCACTGAGCCATCCTGGCTTCCCCGAATATGATATCTTGATATACTGCAATTTTATTTTTCAGAGAGTAAGCATACACTCATAACAATCTTCATAACAAAGGTCTATAATACAAGAAAAAGACTTTATCAGAGCCTTATCCATCCCACCTGGGAGAAGGTTTTGTTGATAGTATATACACTTGATATGAGGTGATGAGAATGGCACTTATGTGGTCCTTCTCCCCAAAAGCTATTACCCCAATCTACTCATGAAAAATACCGCATTTTCTGGCGTATAAGACGACCGGGCGTATAAGACGACCCCCTAATTTTACAGTTAAAACATAGGTTTAGGCCTATATTCGCTGTATAAGACTACCCGAGGCTGTAGTCTTATACAGCGAATATAGGCCTAAACCTATGTTTTAACTGTAAAATTAGGGGGTCGTTTTATACGCCGGAAAATACAGTACATTAAACTAATTCCATCTAGAGATTTCCTATGAAGTGTTTGGCCATTACTCTTTAAAACTAGTCATAAAAAACAAGGAAAGTATGAGAGAGTGTCACAGCCTAAAGAGACATGGAAACTAAATGTGTTGTGCATTCAGAATGGGTTTCTAGAACAGTAAAAGAACATTAGGTAAAAACTAAAGAATTCTGAATAAAATATGTGCTTTACTTGATAATAAGGAATCAATATTGGTTCATTAGCAATGACAGTTATACCCCATGAGGTGGTCATCTGGATACCAAGCACTCTTAACCACTGCACTCCATTAATCTCGAAAGATGAAACCCTGCCTAGTAGAACTGCATCTAAAATTGCTCTAGTTTCATAGTTGTAGCAGTTGAGGATTTTTTTTAAAAACCTTTCTATGCAATACTTTTCTAAGCTATTAATAGAAGTTCTGGTAGGCAGAATAATGTCCCTCCAAAGATACCCGAGTCCCAATTCTCAAAACTTTTGAAATTTTTACCTTACATTGAGAAAGGAAAATGTAATCACATGAATCTAGCCTTTCCAGGTTGAAGTCAGAGTGTGAAGAACATATAACTATTGGTGAATGGTCAAGATGTTATATAGTTGTTTATTTTGAAGATGGAGGAGGGAGACAGTGTGCCAAGAAATGTGGGAGTCTCTAGAAACCGGAAATTGCAAGAAAATGGATTCTCACCTAGAGGTTCTATAAAGGACCACACCTTCATTAGCCATTTAGGCCTTTGTTGGAATTCTGAACTATGGAAACGAAAGGTAATAAACTTATGTTGATTTAATTCACTAAGTGTGTGGTAATTTGTTACTGCAGCAATAAAAATTTAATACAAAACCTCTTGGTATATATGATTACTAACATCTCCATAAACTCCTTTTTTCTTTTCTTTTCTTTTATTAAGAAGGCAGTGAGTAGCAGTGGTTAAAGCAGTCCAAGTCAGTAAAAACAATGCTAAAACCTGAGGTGTACATTTTTTACTATTTTCACAGTGATTGTGCAGACTTTAGTCTCTTTAGGGAAAATGATAGAGTTGCTACCCCCCAGAAACCAGCACATTATAAGTGTAGACTGCTGGAAAAGCCCATCCAACAACCATGTTATACTGATGGAGTACAGTGTTAGCTTACCAACAAAAGGACAGAATCAACTTCCATGAAAAATAATGAGTCTAAGGTTGGAGGCACAAATCAGAAATAAGCTGAACTGGACATAGAGTAGGAATAGGGTCAAGAGGGGCAAAAAGTCTAGTTCAAGCTACGGCTGAGTGGAAAAGAGAAGGAAAGTCCAAATACTATTGTCTGAAAAATATAACTGAGGCTAAAGGACTTTTCTGAGACTGGGGTTGCTAGCTCAGCCATTTCTAGTCAGAAAGAGGCACAGCCCTGGTAATTTTGAGGACACTGAGGCCTAGCAATAACAAGCCATTGTATGCAGCTTCACTCCGCTGACAGTTAAACTGAAATGTCTGTAGTGTTCAATAATAGGCCAGTGGGGCTATAAACTTTTTGGTTACAATGAATTCTAAAATCCTCTGACTCAGATAACCAGAAAGAACTAGTTTATTTATAATTATTTGTTATTTGTATCTATACCAAATTTCCTAGACTTGGTATGAAAAGAAGAATGTCAATTTCCTTATTTATAATTTGTAAGAGAATTGATAACATGTTGAAATGTTAATAATATGTTTATTGGGTTGAAACTACATATAAAATTGAGGGAGCTGGTTTCTTCTTTGTATCTCACTTTTATATCTTAGATCACTGTTTGTTTTAGGCAAAGGCTGTGAAGTATGTAATATATCATCCATTGGAGAATGCATTAAGTGATAGTCCCCCAAATTTGAAAGCTGATACTGAGGCAGAGGCCTCCAGAAATTATAATGTTAGGAAAGAGATATTTGTTTCTCAGAGTGTAGCATATTATTGATGGGTCATATCGAGACTTCATTAGATTTCTAAATTATAAATTTATCATGCATCTCCTGGATTAAAATATCTGAAACTAAATTGCAATTCTAGCTTAATCACCAGTGCTTCTCAACACTAAATTGCAAGCAGTTCCCCCTAACGTCCCCTCTGTCCACGCAGTCATCCAAGAGGTCTTAGCAAAACAAGTCAATTCAAAGTAGTCTTAGCAAATTGTATTAAATGGAATCAAGGCAAATAGACTAAGCTAATTCCTGCAAAATAATAAAATTCCAATGATAATATTTTTTAATAAAAAGAGTGAACAGAATATACAAGGGCTGCCTGGAAAGTATTCAACCATGTAACCATTCTTGTTATATTAACAATGGATGGATTTTTTCAGGACAGCCTTCATATGAATCACGTATTTTTTATGGTTAAAGTTGCCACATACATAACTTTTCTCTAGCCAAAATTATGTTCTATAATTAGTTCTCGTATTTGTCATGGTTGATTATAGGCAAGATGATTACATCCTGATTTTAAGAGGGTGATTTTAGTACAAATACAGCTTTGTTCTAATGCTTTCTTCCTTGAATTTCCTAATTTTGACTTTTTTTCACAGTAATAATTTTGGTAAAATTTACATTATTTTGCTAAATTTGTTAGTTCTTTCACATCTTTATAAGTTCTTTATTTTTTTATTTTTTTTGTTTTTAACTCTAGTCTCAACCAAGTTCAGAAACTGTTTTATGTTCCAACATTTGATTCAACATGTGATTATGACTGCTCATTTTTGTTCATTCTTATAATATCTGCACTGGTAATGGAATATGTGGTTATTATGTCACATAATTATTCTGGCTACTTGTATTAAACTCTTTAAGAAAAAAATGTAAATTTCTATATCTTAAAATTTATTGTCATCTATCAAAGTTATTGTGTTATTATAATCATCTTTAATTCACTCCATGCTTTACTTAATTGTATTCATTACCTTAATATAAAATGATGGTTCCAAAAATCATACTTATATTTGTTCACTTATTTGGATTAATGTATACTACTTCTTCATTCTATGTCTTATTATGTTGCCTTCTACTGCTTTTCTTTAAATCTAGAAATGTCATAAAATCTGTAACTGAATGTTTTCTCTTTGCAACTGGATTGTGAACTTCATAAAGTTGAAAAGAAGAAAGAGAAAGTAAGAAAGAAAGAAGGCAAAAAGAAGGAAGGAAGGAAGGAAGGGAGGACGGAAGGGAGTTAGAACTAAATGGCCTGATGGTGGGAGAAGAAAAAAAAGAAATTCACATGAGGACAAAGAGACATAATGCATCCAGGGTCTGGTTGCAGAAGCCCCAAGTGCCTAACCACAGAAATTTTTCTTTGCGAAAGCCAGCTCTGGAACTCTCCACCCCACCTGAAGGCAGTTGGAACTTGGTACCTGATTATCCATAAAACATGCCCAACCTAGATGCTGTTGACTTCTGATATCCTCCCACTTCCCTTTCTGGTTCTTCCTGATACCTGCCCATAAAAATACTCTCCCAACTCCCAGAAGGGTCTGATGCTGTCTTGGGCTTGACCTGGCAGACTTCACTTTCCAATAAACTGCTTTGCACAAACCTCCTGTGCAGTTCTTCAATGAACCTTACAGAAGGAAGGAGGGAAAGAAAGAAAGGAGGGAAGGAGGGAGGGAGGGAGGGAGGGAGGAAGGGAGGGAGGGAGGGAGGAAGGAAGAAAGGAATTTTTTTTTCTTATTGTTAAATTTTTTGTTGTTGTTGTTGAATTTAATGGGGTGACATTGCTTATTGTTAAATTTATTAGGGTGACATTGGTTAGTGAAAATTACATAGGTTCCAGGTGTACAATTCTATAGTACTTCATCTAGGTGTTACAATATGTGTTCACCACCCAAAATTAGCTTTATTTCCATCACCATATATTTAGCTCTCCCTCCCTATTCTCCCACTCCCGTTTTCCTTTCCCCTCAGGTAACCACTAAACTATTGAGTATGTCCATAAGATTTTCTTTGTTGCTTTCAGTTTTATATCCTACATAAGAGTAAAGTCATGTGGTTCTTAGCCTTTTCAGTCTGCCTTATTTTACTTAGCATGATGATCTCAAGTTCCATCCATGTTGTTGCAAATGGCAGTGTTTCATTTTTTCTTGTAGCTGAGTAATATTCCATTGTATATATGTCCCACAGCCATTTTCTATTTTTAATCCAAAATAAAGAGAACATTGCCCTTTCCTTAGAGATAAAAACTTTTATGTATTATTTCAACTGAATTTATTAAGATACATAATGTAAATATATATGTATTTTTCTTCTCAATTTTAACCTGATCATTTATTATTTATAGAATTTGTAGAATTTTCATTTAGAGAAGTAATAATACTTCTTCTAAAACAAAATTATATAAGATCCTATATATGAGTTCTAACAATGTAGTCAGTACATATAAAAAGTAACACTGAACTCTTTCCTATATCTAATATGATCCATAGGTGCAATTACACATTTTAGTGAAAATATATAATTTAAGAATCAGATGAATCAGTGAAAATATTTATGGAATATGTAGTGTGTATAGCACTTCATTTAAAAATGTTAATTCTATTTCACTGAATTAATTTTATGACAAATCAATAGATCAAGTTCAACCATTTCAAGGATATTTGTAATAAACCAAGGTTGTGAAGTACAGATATGCTCACAAAAGCATGAGAATTGTACAAATTTTAGACAACAGATAACAAGAAATAGTAGAAAAATGAAATTTGCAATCAGTTTAAAAATGAAAACTATAATCACTATGAAATCTCTCTTTGCATTTTCATCTACACATTATTGTAAGGCATTGCATGTTTTTGAAAAATAAATTTATTACATTTTTACTTTAGAAAAATATCTTTGTCAGCAGTGATTGGGATAGATTGGAGCTAGGAGAAGCTAGAGAATAAAAATCTTATTGGAATGATGAAAGGCAAAAGTTAATGAGGATCTAAATGGTAGAAACACAAGGAAGAACATTAACAAGTATAGAAGGCATTGAAAATGCAGAATAAATAAAATTCAGTAATTGATAGAATGTGTTACACAAGAAGAAGGAAAAGTTTTCTATGATTCTTGGGGTTTTATACCTGAGAACTGATTATATGAGAATAGTATTAACATTAATTAAAATTTGTAACACTAGAAGGTAGGTCTGTAAGAGGAAACTGTTACACTTAGTAAATTCTCAGTGAATTTGAGCAGTTACTTGTGTCTGCAACTGGACACTTTAAAATATGTTTCTGGCTTTATTATTTCAAAATAGTCTTTAATATAAGGAAAAAGTTACTTTTAGTGAATGCTAGATGCAGAAATAAAAAAAGTATTTCACTCAACCTGTTTGCACAATTGAAAATATAAGAGACATATACAAACTTGAAAATAATAATTATCACCTTAATTTTTATTGAAAGTAATATATAATATTAAAATCTTTTTTTTTTTTTTTAATTTATTGTTAAATTTGATGAGGTTACATTGGTTGGTAACAATTAGACAGTTTACAGATGTACAAGTCCACCTCACATCATTCATGCATCGTATTATGT
>PVKE010046122.1:0-12369 GCA_004027555.1 Craseonycteris thonglongyai | reverse complement strand
TACGAATGGAATTACCATATGACCCAGCCATCCCACTACTGGGCATCTACCCAAAAAACCTGAAAACCTTAATCTTTAAAGATGTTTGTACCCGCATGTTCATCGCAGCACTGTTCACAGTGGCCAGAACATGGAAACAACCAAAATGCCCTTCGATAGACGACTGGATAAAGAAGATGTGGTACATTTATTTTTGTTTTTGACAGAGAGAGAGAGAGAGATACAGAGACAGAGACAGAGAGAAGGGGGAGGGCCCAGAACAGTCTCCATAGTTGCACATCATTGGTTTTTCCACATAGTTTCATTCCACAGGCGGGCTTGGGGCTGTACAGAGCAGGAACTGGGCCAGGGTCTCGCCCCAGTGAGAACTGAACCGGGGACACTCCCCAGTTCGGCACATGGGTCCACATGGGCCCGGGCCGGTATTCAATCCTCAGTCCCTGGCTCTGCAAAGTGAGCACTTAACTCACTGAGCCATCCCGGCTTCCCCTAGTTTTAATTCTTTAATTTAACTTTTTTATTTTTTGTGTGTTATCTATCTGACATTTGCTTGTATGAGTAAAAGTTGTGTATAAGTTGATTAATAATACCCAAGCTTTCTAACTTCTTTAGAACCTTTTCATAGGTTTCCTTCTCTTATTCGGCCAATACATCCACCACAGAAAACCAAACTCGCAGGAGTTAAGCTAATAATCAGTCAAAATTCAGAAGACAAAATTGTTAGGGAATCATGCCAAGTCAAAACTTAAGTGTAGCAACATTTCAAATAAGCTCACAAAGTAACTATAATTTGATATTACCAATTACTTAAGAGATATTTTAAGAACTATAGTTCTTAGAAAACTAGTATATGATAAGGCACAACATAATGATTTCTCACAGCCTGACACTTAGAAATTTACAACCTTTCATATGTTGTTTGAATTTTTTACAGTAAAGAAACAACTTTATAAATGCCCTTTAACCTTGGATTTAAAAATAATCAATATTAACATCTAAAACAATTTTTGATCTCCAAGTGTGTATGTATTTTAATAGTTTCCAAAAAAATAGTAATTTTGCTTTTCTTTTTATGAGGTACTATTTAAAAAAAAATCTTTGAAAGTGTTCTTTATTTGGATATTGTGCCCAATTTAAATAATACATTTCAGAAAAAAAAAAAAAAAGATCTAAAGAGCATTTAACATGATTGAAGAGATGGAAAATTGTTTTTAGGCTAATAAGCTAAAAGAATTGCTATTATTTATTCTGGAAAGATAAATCTAATTGGGTAAATTAATAACTTCCTTTAAATACAAATAAAAGCTTTTATTAGGTGATATTTTCTTCCTCACATATACTTCATCTGACCTAAAGAAAAGAAATGGACAGCATTTGTTGTTAAGGAAGAAATCACACAGAGGGGAAATGTCTTCCAGTATGATAGATCAAATATTGACATTGGTTACGAAGGATTGTCAAATTGTTGAGAATTCTTAATCTCTAGGGAATCACTAAATTTTGATTAACACCTCCATGATTTGGATGACTGAGACAGTGGTGCTTGGTACTGAATTTCTAGAAGAGACAAAAGTTGTAACATTTTTCTGATTTATGGTTCAGTGATTTTACTGAAGCAGATATAGCATATTTAAAAATAATACTTTTGTTCATGTAAGCATGGAGACAGATAAACTTTTTTAATATTTTATTTATTATAAACAATTTTCCAACCTCATTTTTAAATATTGTATTTGCCTCCAATAAGCATCTATACCATGGTGCACACACATCTATTGAAATATTTACTATGTTACATTGGATTATAAATTTCTTTCTTTTACTGGATAGTATTCTTTGACAGCTGAGAGGAATCATTTACATTCTGAGGGGCTAGCCCAATACTGCACATGATGCCTGCAGTTAAGATGTGGTAGATGAATGGAGAAAGGAAGAAAGCAAATGGGAAGGAAGGTATTGTATTCACTCTCTGGCTCATGTCTTAGAATGCTGATCCTGTAATTTTGTATTATAGGTATAGGGTGGCAAAAGTATGCCACCAAAAGGAAATTCATTTATTCATGTTCATCCAAATAATCATCTTACACAGTATTAAGAGCTTTCTCTCCTCTCCTCTCTTCTCCTCTCCTTTCTTCTCCTCTTTTTCTTTTGCCCCAAGGTTGTGACTTTTCTGGAGTCTTGGTGAGGAGAGAAGATGGTGAATATCTGAAAATCATCTCACACAATACATATTTGTTGATTTAACAACTGAAATCTTAGCATGATCAAAGTATACTGCTGCTAAAACGGAGCATTCTCTGACACATCTCACATTCTTGGTTTTAGTTTCTGGATACACTTTCTTTTCTCTCAAGAGCCCTAATTTTGATTAATGTATTACAATTTAGCTGAAAATATTTTTTCACTTTCAATATTTCTCTAAAATATATTTTTGTTGGGAGGCACAAAAAAATGAAAAAACACTTCTGTTATTAAAAAACAAGCTATCATTTATTGTGGTCTCATAACATATCATCTTATATATACTATTTCTTTTTTCTTTTACTTTCAAATTTAATTTGTCAATTCACTTTTTAAAATCAAGGAAACTGAGTTACCTGACATAAAGAATTTGCATTATGTTACACACGAAGTTATGAGAAGAACGAGGGATTTAAACCTAGTTTGGAGTTCTCATTTTTTGGGCCTACCTATCAGAGTGTCTATACTCTGATAAGATTTTTTTTAAATATTTATTTTATTGTTTTTGACAGAGAGAGAGACAGAGACACAGTGAGACAGAGAAGGCCCAGGGGAGGGCCCAGAGCAGTCTCCATAGTTGCATGTCATCAGTTTTCAACATGGTTTCATTCTACACAGATGGGCGGGGGCTGTGCAGGGCGGGAACTAGGCTGGGAGCCTCATGCATGGGAGGCACGCCTTAGTTCAGCATATGGTTCCACACGGGTCAGGGCCAGTACTCAATCCCTCGACCCCAGGGCTGCAAAGCAAGCACTTCACTCACTGAGCCTTCCCGACTTCCCAAGATATTTTTAAAATTTATTAGCAATCTCACCAGTTTCATTTTCATTTCAATTCACAATATTGAGATGAAGATGTATTTATTATTGTTCTTATCATAATGTATAGTAATTGTTCTTTTACTTGTCTGTTTAATAAAAAAGATTGAGTTCTTCAAGTGCAAAGTTGGATCTCATATCTTTTCATTCCCAGCATTCTGGACAGAGTATTACAGGTAGAAAATACTCTATAAATATGTTAAATAATTGAAGAAGAGTTACCTCCCCAAAGCATCAGATTCTTTTTCCCTAATCCTGCTCTCCACCAAGTGACTCAGAAATAGTTTTCTTAAAGTGAGATTATATCAACAGCAGATACTGTTGGTTACAAATCTGACTCTCATTTTGACTTCGGTTTTGTTTAGGTGTCAGGATGCTTTTTGTTTCAGAGAAGTATGAGACAAAAAGAGAATTGGTCAAGATAATTCAGTGCCCTTGTCAGTAGTTGAATTAGGAGTGTGCATCTTATACAGGGCAACGTGAGAGAAAGATTGTTGAGCATTTACTGGAAGTTTTTCTTGCCTTTAACAAGTAAAGCAAGGGGAAAAAATTGTGTTCTGCCGATGCGTGTTTCAGTGTGAGAATATGATAGTGCTGATTCCTCCATTTCAAAGATAAAAGCCAACATAATGAGAATAGCAGAGCAGAAAGAGGGAAGAACTTAACTACATTATCATTTTTTAATAGCCTTTGAAATGTCCTAATCCCTTCTGTTGGAAGAGATGATTTAATCTGAACAAATATCTTATCTGCCATTTGTTCACCTCAGTTTATTAGAAACTTTTCTACTTGCCATAATCAAATATGGGTAGAGCTGTGACTGAGAAGTCCTCCACCTAACTGATGAACCAGGGACTTGTGTAGTGATTAGGGAAAAGCCATTCGATGCTCACTTCAAATGGATTTAGTTGCTCCTTATAGGTCCAGAATTCACTTTGCAAAACTACTCACCCACCTATGTTAGGCCAAGATACTGACAAAAAAATCTCTGGTTTACTGGTAAATTTTAACTAGTTTTTCTAAAACAAAACAGAAAAGTGTATATTACTATTTGTGCATACAATAATTTATTATACATTTTACATATATAAAAGATGGGAGGGTAACACAATTTACATAAATGCAAATTTTCATTTGCATTTAAGGATAAGACAAAATGAAACTACAAAGATATACAAGTATGTTGGAATGTCACTAATGGTCAATGACATGACCAACTTCTTAGCTAAATTAGATAATAGTTTTCAAATACTAGAAGAATATTTTCTCAATATTTTGTGCTACTCACAATAATATATTTTGTTTGCTCTATTAACATTTTTTCTCATTACTTGATTTCTGACAATAAATAAAACAGTCAATAAGACTTGATTTTGTTAACAATTGCTGTGGTGAAAATATTCTTGCTATATCTGACTTTAAGCTACTCACATGATGTCAAAAAAACAAACAAATAAACAAACACAAAACTGGAAGACTAGTACAGTGGCATACTATAATATATTTTCCCCATATAGAACCAAGAGAAGTAAATAAAATAAAATAAAAACAAAAAACAACAATAATTTTAAGGTATACTAAAATAATTAGGAAGTGATGAGGTTTGAGTATTTAGTACATACAAATTAATTGTATATTTATGTATTTTAATTTGTAATAATAGATGTTTACTACCGAGTTTGCAAAGTTCTTGGAAATTTAATAATCAATTCTTATGGGCTAGTTAGGCCAGCTAAAGCATGCTGCTATAACTTTTATGCCTCATCACAGAAACAAGTGATTCACTTTTCTGTCATTCAGTTTGATTTGAGTAACAAATTAATTATAACCTTCTGATTCAATCAGATAATCAGATGTATGGTTTTATTATTTTTTTGCAAACAGTTTTATTGGAAGATTGTTTTTTTTCCTCCTTGAGAGTTAATGTCAACAGTGACTTGGTACAGTATTTGAGGCCAAAAGTCTAATTATTTTAAGGCATTCATGATTGTCAAATCTCCAAATTTACCTAATAACTTGAATATCATGACGTCTATTACTGTAACAGTTGAACTACCCTTCAAGGAATACATGTTAATCAACACCGGGGAATTGGTATTTGAGGGTTAAACTTAGGCAAGTTATTTTTGTATGATATTGGAATAAATGCAAATCTTACTTAAATTATGCTACTGTAATCCTGCAAATTTATATCATGTTGCAATATTTGTTTACAGATCTATTCATACTGATGAATATATGAGGGTTCTTGCAGGACATTTGGTTCTATCCAAAACATCTGTGGAGATAAATATTTGGTCCACATGCAAATGTCCTTGATCATGTGCCATTACCAGCTAGCTTACAGTGATAGCAAAAGTTATTATTGGAAACACAGCCACAATACAATTAGGAGGACAATAAATTATGATTGTATTTTTTTAAGATTTCATATTAATCCAATAAATGAATGTATAAATAAACATTCTTGGTTATTTGAACCCAGGAACATTTTGTAAGCATGGACATTTTGAATACAACCAAATATCAAGTAACTGGGCCAAATGTCTCCATTGACATTTTGGACAGGACCAATTATCCACTAATCATGAGGGTAATTTTCTTTTTATTCTGTTCAGATATATTTAGTGATTCAAGATTAAGATATGGTCTTGACTCTTCAGGTTTAGTTAAATCAGACAGGGAACTGAATTTACAGTGGGAAAGTGCTAGCAACAGTTTTGTAATGCTATCTTATAATTCGTCTTCTTTGATTTTACATTCAGAAATAATATTGCATTGTGCTCATATTCCTGTAGAGAAATCTTGATATTTATAAAACATGCCTTATGGAAGATGTTTTCTGAAAATCTTGATTGCATGAAACATTTCATCTGTCTTGTTTTTCAAATAAATCAATGGAAAGAAAAGAAAGTACAGAAAAAATAATCTTTCCTTTTTTAACTTTCATATTAAATAAATGGTGATTTATTTTTGAACCCAAACAATCAGATAGTATAAAGGGAAAGATACAGAAATTTGGCATTAAATAAAACACTATCTGATCTTTGCTCCAAGCCCTTGAGAAGCACATGGAAATGAAGTAAAGTGTCATTGAAATTGAGCCCTCTCTTATCTCAGGAGTGTCCGGAAATAATTTGATTTTGCATAGCTCTATTCTGGGGTTCAGCTGGACTTTGCCCAGTCTGGCTTAATGACTTCTCTTTACAGATACATTACAACTGAATGCCTGAGCAATGACCTGTAAGGATTGTTAAACAGGAGAAAAAATACTTTTGTTGTACTGTCACAAATTTATTCCAATTATTATAGACATAATACTTTAATCTTGGGCAATTTGACAGAAGTGTCTGGGCAATCAAGGACAATCTTTTCTATTCCCTAATTATTCACATAATTGAGAATAATGGAACTATTATGCTAATCTCTGTATTTAAACCCAACCTTTCATTTTGGTATTCACAAAGACTTAATTTGAGAAATTATTTTAATGTTGGTTTTATATATATTTGCACTACATATCATCTTTAGAAATGTATAAAACAGACCCTTTAGCCTAATAATTTGTCTGCTTTTTAATATCTCTATACTAAAGTTATTATGAAACGGTTATGCTATTTTATCAGTAATAATTTATCAATATCTCACTTTGAGAAACTTAAATATAAACTCTCAGATTGAAAAGTTCCAATTTCAAGTGCTTTTACTGAGTCTTAATTATAAGATAGAAGGGAGGGACTTAATAAATATTATAAGTTAAAAAATAATAATAATTTAAGACATTTTTCTCCCAAAAATAATTCTTGCAGAATATGTCTTCCTTGAAAAATAGACATACTGGATCTAATTTTACTTGTCAAGCCTATGATATATGATTCATGTAAAATTTTTGTTAATTTTCAAGGCATTTAAAAAAGATTTTGTTTACCATTATTTGCTTTTTTGCTGCATAATAAGACACTGAAATCTGGTGCACTGGAAAATCATCCATACAACAGCATAAAGAAGACAAACATTTTTTAGAAATAAATTCTGGAAAGTTTTCTTTTTTACTGATAGGCTAATGCAAAATAAGCCAAAAGTAAACTTGATGACTTAGGAAAACACTCCGAAATATTAGGTTATAAAAACTGCCAAATTGCTTTTCACCATTTCTTCTCATTAAAAAGCCATAAAATTATAAAATATCCTGTTTTTATTTAACTTGTTGCTTTACAAATATTAATTAAATCTACTCAAGAATACATCAGATTTCAAAAGCATATTTGTTCATTCAAATACATGCCCAAACTCCAATAACTTTATACAAAATTAAAATTGGTGTTATTAATAATAGGTCCAAACTCAAGGGATAAACATGCCTTCCCTTTAAGGCAGGGATATCCAAACTTTTGGCTTCTTTGGGCCCCACTGGAAGAAGAAAATTTGCCTTGGGCCACACATTAAATATCCTAACACTAAAGATAGCTAATGGATTCAAAAAATGGCAAAAAACCAAACCAAACCAAACCAAACCAAACCAAACCAAACCAAACCAAACCAAACCAAACCATACCAAAACAAAACAAAACAAAACAACAACAACAACAATCTCATAATGTTTTAAGAAAGTTTACAAATTTGTGTTAGGCCACATTCAAAGCCATCCTGGGCCTCATGTGTCTCACAGGCTATAGGTTGGACAAACTTGACTTAAAGTAATCTTACCTCTCATCTGAATGAGCCTGTGTTAGTATGACTGTTGGAGGTTGCTAAGAAGAGGCCCATTCTCAGTTTACCTAAACACTTTTTAAGTCCTAACATTACAGAGATTTACGGTAAGGGTGATTCTATAAGCAAGGAGGAATGGACTCTTCACTTTGAATGAAATTCATGGGAATACCATTATATAATCTCATTGGACCACAGAGTAGGAACTTCATTCTGGAACTGAGAAGGGACACTGAATAAACCCAGGAGCTGCTTTTTGTACATTGTGCCCAGTAGGGATTGCACCATTAACAATTGTAGCCTATGAACTTCCCCCAACCCTTAAAGCTGTGTAAAGCATTGCCCTGTGAATAAACGCAGACCTAGTTCAGTTATTCTCTTCCCTCAAAACAGCACTCAGTTTCACCTCTTACTCAAAACCACAGCCGTAATAATTAGAGCACACATATGAATTCTGTGATGGTTAATTTTATATGGCCACTTGACTGAACCAAGGGCTGTTCAGATAGCTTGTAAAATATCATTTCTTTTTCTTTTTTTTTTAATTGTTTTTTTGACAGAGAGAGAAACAGAGAGAGACAGACAGACAGAAAGGGGAGGGCCCAGAGCAGTCTCCATAGTTGACAACATTAGTTTTCCATATAGTTTCATTCCACAGGTGGGCACGGGGCTGCACAGGGCAGGAACTGGGCCAGGAGACTCCCGCATAGGCTCTGGCAAGAATTGAACTGGGGGCACTCCCCACTTCAGCATATGTGTCCGCCTGGGCCAGAGCCAGGGTTCGATCCTCGGTTTCCAGGGCCACAAAGCAAGCGCTTAACCTGCTGAGCCATCCCAGCTTCCCGTAAAATATCATTTCTTGCTATGTGTTGTTGAGAGTGTTTCTGAAGGAGTTTAAGCATTTGAAGTGAGTAAAATCAGTAGGTTGAGTAAAGAAGATCTCTCATCAATGTGGGCAGGCATCATCCAATTAATTGAGGGCCTGAACAGAAAAAAAAGGTGAAGAAAGTGCTAATTAGCTCTCTCTCTTGTCTTGAGCTTGGATATCCATCTTCTTCTCTTGGACATTGGAGCTCCTGGCGCTTGGGCCTCCAGACTCTGTGACTTTTTCCAGTAGCCTCTCTTGTTCTCAGGGCTTTGGACTTGGACTGAATTATACCACCAGCTTATCTTGTGTTATATATCTTAAGTTAAAATAATAATAAATAAAATTATTCAAAACAAAAATAAACAAAGAATCTAATCTAAAATAATACCAGGCTGGCTTTTTTGCAAGCAGGCTAAAGCAATTTGCAGCAATGAGAAAATTACACATTGAGGTAGATTAGAGTGGTAAAGGCTGATGCTTTGTCCAGATCTCAAGTAAGCTATACAATTAGTTAAATTAATGAATAAAACCTTTTTACAATGAAAGGAGTGTAAATTTGTCATAGTTAAAAATGGAGCATACAACATGTCTTCCTACTGAAGAATAGTAAAATATGTTATGCGTTTGTTCATATTTTTTAAAAATCTGTTTCATGATTCTGCCATTCTCATCACAGATCACTGACCTAGGGTTGGACATCAGACTAAAAGCTATCAAACTATATAGACGACTCAAAAGCTACCAGTCTTACATAAGTTGATGTTGATCAATGAATCAATGAGATTCTCTTTCTCAGGGAGTTTGAAAGTATGACTTGACAAAGAGAGAGACTGTAGGTTTTTAGAAAAGACAGGATGACAAGAACAAAAATTACGTAAAGAAAAAAAGAAGAGAAGATTGTTGATTATGGTTAGAGGGGAGCCAGGTCACCATTCTTTTGATTCATAAAGAGAGCAAGGGTGAAAGAGTGGAGGTATTGAGGGTAGGTAGGCTGATACTTAGTACTTACTGAGTGCCAGACCCTGATCTAAATACTTAGCATTTATTAACTCATTCATCATTCAAAAAAATATGAGAAAAATACATTTTTTTAATCTGCATTTTACAGTATTGTGGTACCTGCTCAATGAGAGCTCAGGACATGGGCTCTGGGACAGACTACCCTGGTTTAAATACTGGCTCTGTTGCTATGAGGACCAAATAAGTTAATATTTGTAAAAGTGACTAAAATATTGCGGGGCACATAGTAATCCTTATATAAACATAATAGTAATTACAAAACTATACATAAACATGTAAATACAATGTAATGCCAAACAGTTTAAATCTGCATTAGTGTTTTCCAGAGAAACAGAACTGATAGACTATATAGAGATATAAGGGAAGATTTATTATAAAAATTGGCTTATGGTATCATGGAGGCCAAGAAGTTTTACAGTCTTCTTAAGATGACTTTGTATATCTCTGTCCTGATATAACATGTGTTGATTTATAGATTTATCCTCAAAAAGAAACCTAATTTTGGGGGGGATGGAGGTGGGGGAATAAATATTGGGTAGACAGAATGGGATACATTTGTCATCAATTGTAGAAAAATGTAGACAGACAACTAATGACAAAAGTATAATACAACAGGCATTATTTTTAAGTAACCAATCTTAAAATGATACCTAGAATGCATTCGGTTCTTATTAAATTTTAATTCCTTTACCTCCTAGCAATAGAAATGGCTGAATAGGAAGAAAGAAATTTGCCTGGCATTGGTCTAATAAATTCTTTATATTGCTATAAAAGTACTTGACATGTGCAATTCCACAGGAAAATAGTAGGGTTTTCTAAAATTTTAAATAATTAACTTGCTTGTACAAAAAGGGACAGAAAACTAGGGTCTAATTATTTGTGACCTCTTTACCTGCCCATCCTAAAAAATCATAGACCTATGAAAATAGCTCTTCTACTTGGATAGGTGGCTATGCACTCATTATTTCTCATTACAGAAAAGAAATGGATCCATTTTCTCACTAATGAGGGGTTATCTTTACTTACCTTATGATTTTCAGTATTTTCTTTTGATTCTTTAGATAAGGTAGTTTAATAGAAATTTTTATTAATAAATTGGGGAATTAGGTAGAAAAAGGTATAATATATATTGACTTGTTTAAAAATTCTTTGAAGTTTATGGAAAATCATCCTGTCCCCCATACACACAGTTTATACAGTTATTTATACAGCTATTTAAACTTTCACTCAATTTTCAAATTTTCCTACGCAAGGGACATTTTAATGTTCTATTTTGAAGACTTTGCAGCTTATCTTCAAACAAAGTTGGCTTTGAAGCACTTTATGCTTCTGCTTCAGAAGTATCATTTTATATGTGTTGACTTTGATATTTAATTATTACAAAGGGAATCATGACACAACTAAATTGTATTGATGTTTTCTTGACTTGTTTGTCCCTTTCATTGCAGTTCATTTGAGTTCAATTATCATATATCAATAGTTATATGTTTTTTATGACTCAGTATTTGTGAGAGATATATTTTATCACGTAGTTAGAAAAGGTTCAGGGTGATCCTTAGGGACTTTTAAAGTGTGAATTTGAATTTTTCAAGTATATGAGGATTTTGGGAGTTAGGCTATACAGTATGTCCTCGCCACTTCGCGCTTCATGGTTTGCGGCTTCAGTGCTTTGCGGGTTTTTCCAAAATATTCATCAACAAATAAAAATGAAAAAATACAACCATGTCGGCAGCCACATGGCGGAAAGGAGCGTTGTTTCATGTGGATGCGCGAGAGAGAAGGATCCCTGCCTGTCAAACAAAGAGATGAGCTGACTCAGAGTCCATCCCACGGGCTCTCATAAAGGCGCGTGATGGGTTTCCGGGGCGACATCGACCCATGAGAGGACGAGTGGATTCATCCCTGTGAGCTGATTGTCTGCGCATCATCGCAGCCTCACCTAGCACCTTCTCTTGTTGTATCTCGCCAGTCTTGTCCATGATGTTGACTGTCTCGCATACTGTATTTTACAGTATCCTACTTCGCGGTTTTTCAGCTTTCGCGGAAGGTTCTGGTCCCCATTAACCGCGAAAAACGAGGGATCACTGTATAGGATAATTGATGTAAGTTATCAAATAACTCATTTCAACCTACACATTTAATAATAATATTTAACTTAAAATCCAGATTTATGCTAACTTCAAGCAGAGCTTGGTCTAGTGTCTAGTAATGCCATCAAGAACCAAATTTCCTTATGTCACCTTGTCTTTCTTGATTCACATTTATTGTAAAGTTGTTTTCCTTTGTGGCTCCAATATAGTTATCGGCTACTGAGGGGCCTACATGATTCCTTGTGCGTGTCTATCAACATTCTGTGCAACAACTTAAGATTCACTATAAATATTCAGTTTAGGTCACATTTATAATCCAAGCCAATCAGCTTACATATAGATGTGAAATATCCTGATTTTAACAGAGTGAAGTGCTTGGCCTCCATCTTGTTCAAGCTTGCTTTGTTCCAATGGCTATCAGGTTAATAGCTTCTACTTTATCTTATGTATAGAAATGATATATGCCTGAATACTTTGCAAAATAACTTACATAGGTGAATAAAGGTGATGTAATGGCCCCCTGTCAATCAAGAATGTCAACCAAAAGGCCCAACACACA
Source organism: Craseonycteris thonglongyai (assembly GCA_004027555.1). Classification (NCBI taxonomy): domain Eukaryota; kingdom Metazoa; phylum Chordata; class Mammalia; order Chiroptera; family Craseonycteridae; genus Craseonycteris; species Craseonycteris thonglongyai. The sequence continues at coordinate 63 of PVKE010046122.1, read as the reverse complement.
GAAAGTGTGACCCCTTCAAAGGAAAAAGGATAAAACTACCCAGACCTTAATAATCGATGCCTC
>PVKE010046121.1:0-12390 GCA_004027555.1 Craseonycteris thonglongyai | reverse complement strand
GATCGAATCCCGGCTCCGGCCCAGGCAGGACCCACATGCTGAACTGGGGAGTTCCCACAGTTCGGTTCTCTAACTGTCTCTGTCTCTGTCTCTCTCTCTATCTGTCAAAAGTAAAATAGAAATAAATATGCACTGAAGACAAAAAGATAATTTCTCTCTATAAATGTGAAAAGATAAAAAAAAAAAAAAAAAAAAAGATGTCCCTGGGTCACTGTAGAAGAGGCTTCTTTAGCAAAATGCTACTTTAGTTTGCGTCTAAATAACAAAAATATATTCACATGACTACTTAAAACAGTTATTCCAAGTGGGCTATAGCTTCTGTGATGTTAGATCTGTGCTTTTTTATGTTTGGCATAAGGGTTCAGAACTACTACTTGCCTCTAGTATAGAAGCAGGGAGGATAAAATAGTCTGGACTGTTAAATCCCTGGAAAAAGCAATCCTAATATTCTTCATATTTGCTACATAACCTTGGGATTTGTTTAAAAGCCACTGAGGAATGAAAGAGCGTTGTTGATCCTCATGAAATTTTGATCTTTCTTAGATGTCAGGCCCTTGAAAGGAAGAATGCTGCAACACCATCAGAACTGAATGAGAAGCAAGAGCTTATTTATAACAACAAAAAGCTCGAGCTACAAGTGGAGAGCATGCAGTCAGAGATCAGGATGGAGCAAGCGAAAACTGGGGAGGAAAGGTGAGTGTGGTGACCAAGCAGTCGCTCTCTGTGATCTTGGGCAGATTGGAATTCGGAGGTGAAATAAATGAAAAACTTTTCCTTGTTACTTATTTGAGGGAGTACTAGGAGACCTTTCTGAGGAGATGAAATTTAAGTTTTATTATAACAAAATTATGAAAATCACTTGTAATCTTACCTTGATGTTTTAGGAAGAAAATATTTGCTTTGAGAGTAAGGAAATGCTTGTGTGTGGTTGGGTGGGAGAAGTGGAAGAGAAGATTTTAAAGATTTATTTTTATTGTTGTTTTGACTGACAGAGACAGAACGGGGAGGGCCCAGGGCAGTCTCCATAGTTGACAGCATTAGTTTTCCATACAGTTTCACTCCACAGGTGGGCACAGGGCTGTGCAGGGCAGGAACTGGGCCGGGAGCCTCCGCATGGGCCCCGGCAAGAACCAGCTCAGCATGTGCGTCCACATGGGCTGGGACCGGGATTTGATCCTCAGTCTCCGGGACTGCAAAGCGAGCGCGTAACCCGCTGAGCTGTCCTGGCTTCCCGGAAGAGAAGATTTTGCTGCAGTAGAAGAGGGTTCAGGAGGTTGGGAACCAAGAGTGTGAGCTTCTGTGATTTGTTCCCCAGGATTCCATGTTTCATTTCTTCTCACACAGGTCCAAACTAGCCACTCTGCAGTTCACACACAACAGGCTTCTTCAAGAACACAATGCTACACTGAAAACAGTTGAGGAACTACAAAGGAAAGAGGTACTCACAGAAAAAAAACAACTTTCATAGCCTAGTAAGGAACAGAAAACTAGTGAACATTTTATATGTGAAGTAGTTGTGTTGTTGACCTTAAACTAAATCTGGTTTCAGAAGTTGTTTTTCAGTTTATACTTGATTTCTTGAGTCTGCTGCACGTATGTGCAGGCAGACCCTGGAAGCCACCCCAGGAAAGTGAGCTGCACGAACGTTGTGGCTTCCCAGTGCACACGTATAAGTCACGTTTACACTGTCCTTTAGTCTACTATGTGTGCAGTAGCGTGATGTCGAAAATATGTACACACCTTAACACATACTTTTACATACATAAAAATTCATCAAGCTATGAAAAATACTTTTTTGCTAAAAAATGCTAGCTGCCATCTGAGCCTTCAGAGTTGTAATCTTTCTGCTGGGGGAGGGTCTTCCTTCAATTTGTAAAAACCACAGTATCTGCAAAGCATAATAAAGTGCGTGCAATGAAACACAGGATGCCTGCCTGCATAATGTGCTCTGAGTACAAAGGGGGAGCGAATGTCAGGGCTTTGCTTTTATTTAGCATGTTTCCCGGCGGGGGTGCTTGTAGAACTGAAAGCAGGGACCTGTCTGTGAGCAGAGCTGTGAGGCCCCTGTCTGTGAGGCCCCTGGCTGGGCTCAGCACCATTGTGACGTGGCCATTACCAGGCGGTTGCCCGGACCTATCAGGCTGCAACTAAAACTAGTACTAATGCCCAGTGTGGCGTGATAATTTTAACACCTTGGGTAGAACCATGAGATGACAGATACGTTAATTAAACAAGCAGGAGGAATCCTTCCACAGTGTATAAGTGTATCAAACCATCGCATTGTACACTTTAAATACCTTACAGTTGTATCTATCAGTTTTACTTCAATAAAGTGACAATAAATAAATAAAGATGGAATTAGAAGGGGTCTAATCTATGGATTAGAAGGGGTCTTTTTGAGTTTATATCCTTATAAAAATACTTTTTGTTTTTCGTTTATCCTGTAATAGGATATTGTTCCTCTCAAGGACCTAGTACATTTTTATTTAAACATGTTGCTTCTTTCCCACTGACTTCACAAAGTAAGAGTTAACGTGAGTGGGGAAATAGCAGTATTAGCCAGTTACAAGCTCACTAAGATCGGAGTTTGTTGTTATTTCCTTTATGTTAGTGTTTTCTTTTTTTAATATTCTCTTAAATTAGGCAATTATTCTTTGCAAGCCACGAGTTAAATGAATACAACTTTTTAAATAAGTTATGACAGTTATCATTACCAAACATTAGAGCCCATCGGTTAAAACTAACAAGCCGTCTAGTACTTTTGTAAACTAGGCTGAGTGTTTCAAAGCCGGTTCTGGAGTAAACTGTCTTTCAGGCAGTGAAGGTGGGCCAGGTGTTGCCGCAGGAAGTAACCTGTCTCTCAGGCGGACCAGGTGTTGCCGCAGGAAGTAACCTGTCTCTCAGGCGGGCCAGGTGGTGCCGCAGGAAGTAACCTGTCTCTCAGGCGGGCCAGGTGGTGCCGCAGGAAGTAACCTGTCTCTCAGGCGGGCCAGGTGGTGCCGCAGGAAGTAACCTGTCTCTCAGGCGGGCCAGGTGGTGCCGCAGGAAGTAACCTGTCTTCCAGGCGGACCAGGTGGTGCTGCGCGAGCTGCGGGAGAAGCTGGAGGTGGCGGAAATGGCCCTGGCTGCCAAGCAGCTTCAGCTGGACGAGATGAAGCAGATGGTGGCTAGGCAGGAGGACGACCTGGAGACCATGGCCGTCCTGAGGGCGCAGGTGAGCTCACCGGGGCACACATGCTGGGGGAGGCCGCCCTGCTGACAGCCCAGGTGGGAGAGTGGCAGTGTTTCAGACACGATGTTTGGTTCCACCACGTCCACTGGTGTTTTCACAATGGTGCTGTGAAGGAGCTCCCACGTGGAGGGCGCACCACACTTCCCGTGTGCAGCTTAGCGAAAGGGGACCTCCTGTTGGGCTCCGGCACTCCTGGGCCTGTCTCTCTGCCACCTGCACTTTCATTTCCATTGGGTGCACACCTCGGAGAGGACTGGGTTCACAGCGTAAGCGCATACTGAGTCGTAACCGATAGTGCCCAGCAGTTTTCCTTGGTGGTGGTGCCGGTTTCCATTGGCATCCGCAGGGCTCACTCTGTCCTTACCTGTACTCGTATTACCAGTAGTTTGATTTTTTTTTTTTTAATATTTATTTATTTATTTATTTTTGACAGAGAGGGAGAGAGAGAGAGAGAGAGAGAGAGAGATACAGAGACAGAGAGAGAACTGAACTGGGGGAGCTCCCAGTTCAGCATATGGTTCCGCACGGGCCAGGGCCGGGATTCGATCTTCAGTCCCTGGGGCTGCAAAGTGAGTGCCCAACCCACTGAGCCATCCCGGCTTCCCCTAGTTTGATTTTTAAGCATTCTGGTGGGCACATAACAGCGTCTCATTTGGTTTGCGTTTCCCTAACGGCTAATGAGACTGGGTCCTTTTTCAAATGTTTACTGGCCTTCTAAGTATCCCCTTTCATGAAGTGCCCAGTCAGGTCTTTGCCCATTTTCTTCTGGTTTGCTGTTTTTTTCTTGGTTTCTTTGTTTGTTGCAGACTTCACTCTGTGACTTGCATTTTCACTCATAAAGTTGTCTTTTGATGAACAAAAGTTCTTAATGTTATTGTAGTCCAATTTATCACTCTTTTAAAAAAAGTTTCACTACCTCGAAGCCATGAAAATATTCCCATGTATTGTCTTCTAAAAGTTTTGTTGTTTTGCCTTTTACATTTAAGATCTAGAAACTACCTGGAATTAGCTTTTCTATATGAAGTGAGGTAAAAAGATTTAAATTTTTTCCTATATGAATACCCTGTTGACTGGGCACCATTTATTTAAAAGGGCACCTTTTCTTAAATACTTATTTGTCAAGTGCTGTCCGTTCACCCGTGGGTCTATTCTGGACTCTGTACTGTTGGGCTTTTCCTGTATCCTCGCTCTGGTACCAATGCTGTCTCGATTTGTTACAAAGCCTCAAAAGTTTTGAATTCTGGTAGAATAAGTCTTCCTACCTCATTGACATTCTTCAAAAGGACTTTGGTTCCTTCCTGTCCTTTTTCATTTTCATATAAATTTTAGAATCTGCATGGTCTCTTCTATACACACAGAGAAGCCTATGGGTTTGTGATCAGAATTACATTAAATATATAAATGAATTTGGAGATAATTGATATATTTACAGCATTGATGAATATGGCATATCTTCTTTAATTTTACTCAGTAATATTTTTAATCGTCTTAGTAGAGATTTTGCTTTTGTTAGACTACTCCTAGGATATTTCATATTTTGATGATACTGTTGTAAATCACATATATTTTAAAACTTTATTTTCTAAGAGTTGCTGTTATTTAGGCATGTAACTCATTTTCATATATTCGCTTGGTATGCAGTAAACTTGGTCTTCTCACATCTTAATTCTAATAATATTTCTGAATCTTTTTGGACTTTGTACATTACTCATATCATTTTAACAACGACAGGGTTTTCTTACTTTATCAGTTTATTTTTTACTTTATAACTTTATAACACCGCCTCATTTCTGCAACATCCTATGATGACGCAGGTCAGCCCTGGTCATTGTGGGCAGGGACCACAGGAGGTGATATGAAGGTATGAATACAGGAGTGAGCGTCACTGCAGCCACCGTGGAGGCTTCACCCTGTGGGAAGTGACATGGTTTGTGGAAGAGTACGTGGTATATGGGCTTCGGTCCACATACTGACCACTTATTAATTTCCCCATGATTAAGAGCTTTTAAATCTGTGAATGTGAAGTGAGCATAGCAATTCTACATTCCCAGGATTTTTGATAAAGTGACATGAGATGGTCAACGTAGGACCTCACACATGTTTAGAACTGAGTAGAGAGCTTCCATTTGTTGTTGTTGTTGTTTTAAATTCATAAATATACCTGACAGAATAAATAAACCATTTACTATCTTTAGCTAATCCTGGATATTATTTTTAATGAAGAAACCAGAGAATTTTCCTGAATTGAGTGTTCACATAGTGTTTAGACTACCTGTATCAGCGTACTTGCTGGGCTGTTTAAAGTGCACACACGTGCGTGCACACACAGTTGTGCCGTCTGCCTGGAGGCAGTTGAAAGTCATGGTCACCACGCGGGTTTCAGCAGGAGCGCGTCCCAGTCACTTACCCGGCGTATCTCGGGCGCAGCACGGCCTCCGCCTCAGGAGCCGGGGAGCGTGGAGAAGCCGGGGAGCGTGGAGAAGCCACGTCATCTGTAACCTGCCCCCTCCTCCCTCTAACAGCTGGAGGTGTACTGCTCGGACTTCCATGCAGAAAGGGCAGCCAGAGAGAAGATTCACGAAGAGAAGGAGCGGCTGGCCCTGCAGGTTGCGCTGTTGTTGAAGGACAATAACGCTTTTGAAGATGGAGACAGGTAAGGCGGGGGAGAGGGCTCAGCATTGTACGGGGGGCTGAGCGGCAGCCTGTCCCACAGCTCCTGATCTCAGCCGTGAGCACCGCTCTGAAAGCTCTGCCCTTGGCCGTGTCCCTGCCGGTTCCCGACAAGCCTGGCAGAGTCCTGTGGCAACGTGATCACGTTCTTTGCTTTTACAAAACGAAAAACATGGCATCGTGAGTTTAAGGTCATACCTTGCCATTTGCCATGGACTGTATAGTCCTGACGCTGTAATGTCTTAAGAGAGAATGCTGCTAAGATCACTTGTCTTTTAAAAATGTTCATTTTGAGAAAAACTTGAAATATAGAGAAACAGAAATAGAAACATACAGAGAATAAAATACCAATGTGTACCCCATCCACCATCGACAGTTACTGACATCTCTTTTGTTTGCTTCAAATATGTTTTTATTAAAAGGAAGAAGTTGTAGAGACGTTGGCTTTATATAACATGACTGAACTCTGCGTGCATGCATACGCAGATCTAATTCATCCCGTTGAATTGCTCTGCGTGCTGTTAGAAATATACCACTTCTGTAATCCACTCCCCTATCAGTGGCCACTTGGGTTATTTTCTAACTGTTTTTTTAATCTTCATTGTTACTTTTGCTCCATCATGTCCTCTGCCAACCCCGATGCACGCGGGCCTCACGCGGGCCTCCAGGTGCGATTTCCGTGCTCCGTGGCACTACACATCAGCTCTTTCTCTCACACTTCTGTTGCGTGTCTGCTTAATGTTGTCACACCGGAGTGTTGCTTTAATCCCAGCAGGCAGTCCCTGATGGAACTGCAGAGCCGTCACGGGGCGAGAGCCAGTGACCCTGACCAGCAGGCTTACCTCGTTCAAAGAGGTGAGTCTTGCATGATTCTAGGTTTTCAGGATTCCGGGGAATAGCTATCCTAGGAAGACGATGCGTGAGAAGAAATCCCACTCCGTCCTACACAGTGGGTTCCAGATCAGGCTACCCAAAACGTAACACCCATCAGCGTTTCTTCCCTAGTGCCCCCGTCCCCGTCCGTTACCTGATGGATCCAGACAAGGCTCCCCACGCTGGCAGCTAAGGCCTGGCGCAGCCCCCTTTAAGCCTGCCCACACTCAGTTTTCCCACAGGAACTAGCCAGCTGAGGCACTCCCTTCCTGGAACTTGCCTTAAGCTCGTGTACCTACCTACCCTTGTTTACGGGTGTCCTGGGCGTGGGTGCCCTCCCCTCACTCGTATCCGGCCTTCCTCCAGTCTTCCCAGTGAGCTCTTGCCCCATCTTTAAAACCCACGTCAGATACCATCTCTGTGAAGCCCGCAGCTGTGACCTCTCCCTCCGGAGTCTGTGAAGTACTTTATTCCTGTTTTAGTTCTGCCTGCTATTCACAATTACTTGTGTGTCCTTAGTGTGCACTTAAGTCTTTTAAATAAGCTCCCTCAGCTTGCATCTTCACCTCTACCTGGTGTTATACATACAATACTGTTGCATTTACTGAGAGCTTCCCGTGAGAGGCTGCCATGACCCTCATACAATCCCGTTGGGATTGTCTGTATTAGCGCCATCTCCCAGAAGACAGGGTTAAAGAACTCAGGACCACGAGGCTGGTTAGAAGCAGGACCGGACATGGGACCCAAGGCTGCCTGACCCTTCACCACTGCACAGTCCTGCGTGGACTACACCATCATCTAATTGTGTGCTAGAGCTGGATTCTAATTTCCTGAGTAAAGCTGATCATGACACTTAATAAAATTATTGCGCTGTGTTTATCACATGGTTTTAATATGCTGGTAATAACGTTCCACAATTTATAAGAAACCACTGTCTTAATAGCACTGAAAGGGAAGTGTTATTCTTGATTCTAGATATGAGGGAAAAAAATCAGAAGACCACAGACTGGCATGGCCAGGAGAGGAGTAGAAAGCAGTGCCAGTAAGAAGGTTCTGGGTTTGGGATGCCATCCTAAGTTTCACATAGAACTGGTTCTTTCTTTTTTTTTTAATGCTAGACCAGTCTAGGTCCCTCCCCATACCAACTGACTAGTGAAATGGAACTACGTCACAGTGTTATCAGCAGCAAGGAAGTAATACATATATGTACAGTTAGCTATTAAATCTTGGGTAAATTTCTCTATGCATCCCTTTTACCTCCCGTCTCCCCATATGCCCCCCACCAGAGTTCTTTTATGAGAAAAAAACAGGCTAAGGTGAACATTAGCAGTAGTAATTGAGGGTACGAGGAAACGTACTCACTGGGCATCTGCAGAGGCAGCTGCATGGCTGGCACAAGTGTTAGCCTCAGGCGTTTTTAGCATCATCGGGTAAAGCTGCCTTCTCTGAACTCTGCGTTCACCCACCCGAGCACTGCTGTGCATTGTCTCCCTGGTTTTAAATACCCAGGACACCAATACAGTTCATACCTAGAAGTACCGCCTGGGTCAACAAGGCCCTCTTGTGCACCTGGACTTCTTAGAGGGAGATTTTCCTTCCTCGTACTATATCAGGCAAATGCCTCTGTACATTAACAAGAAAAAGAACTGGTCTGACACTCCTTGACTTATATTTATAATCTAAAAGTCCTTACAAAGTGCAAATTTATTCATAATCATCCTAATGAGCCTTTTTGTCTTATTAAAAAAACAATGTTCCAGAGACTAAAGATTTCTCTTTTAGTTTCCTAACCCAGCTGTTCTTCTCAGTGTCCTTCATCATCATTGTCATCAGCAGCCATCGAAGTGTGTACTCTCTGTCTAGGACACTTGGCTAAACACGAGGAAACAAATGGGCAGTAGGCACAGTCAGACCTGCGAGGGCTTTGAAAAGATGTGACTTCAAGCTTGATCTTGAAGCTAGGGCAAAGGCCGACATGAGTGCGATGTGCAAATAATGAACCCTGATAGTCACGGGCCAGGAGGCAGAGGGAACCCGTCAGCTGACTGATAGGACAGCCCCAGTGTACGTCTTGAAAGGCTGACCGGGAAAAAAGAAAGGCACAAGTGGATGCACTAGATTTTATAATGAAGAGCCGTCAGTCCCTGACAGGTGCCTGGTTGTCATCGAGAGCAGGGTTTGGATAACTGCAGCCCACAGGCCAAATCTGTCCTGGCACCTGTTTTTACAGATAAAGGTTTCCTGGAATATAGTTGTGCCTTTTTGTTGACAAACTGCCTGTGGCTACTTTCGTGCTACAATGGCTGGCAGAGTTGAGTAGCTGTGACAGCAAAGCCTAAAACAATTACTCTGGGTTATTGACCTCTGATCTAGAACAATGAAACCCTTAGAATCAGAAATCATGCCTTGTGATCAGTATTTCTGTCCAAAGATGCTTCTGAAGTTTGCTGAACACCAACTGTAATAGTCTCACATACTATTCAATTCATATATGATGCTCAGAAGCAAATGACCATGTTGTTAAAGCTTACCTCCACTGTCATCCTCCAAAACAAGCATTTTGGGGCTGAATGAAAGTCTGGAGACCTGGGTAGAAACTGAAAAACCAAAATGGGTTGCATTTGTCCAGAAATGTCAGATTAAGGAGATGCCCCAGAAGCCAGCAGTCATTTTCAGGACTGATTACAGTTTGCACATGTGGGACCCACTTGGAGGTCAAGGCTAAATGTGAGCATTCTCTGATTTGGACTTGAATTTCGGTCTAACTCCAAAATTGGGATAAACGACAGGACTCATTCTTCAATTCTTTCTCACTTTGCCTGGATGACCCTTACTCGTTCTTCAGCCTCCCAGGGGCCTATCTACACCAGGTTAGACCAGTCTGGACCAGGGGCCCTTGTCTGTCCTGTCACAAAACCACCTGTGCATGACACAGCCGTGGCACTGCCTTCATGCACTGAGCTGTAACGTTTCTTGTCCGACGCCCCCATCATGTCCGTATCCTTCATCATATCCTTTGCTAGCTCACAGGGTGCTCAAAAGTGTCTGCTGAATGAACGTAGTTATTGTCTCTGCTTCTGAGAAAGTGCACTGTTTCAGGATGCCACCTCTCCACGTGCTCTCTGCTCATCTTTTCTTTCCTTCTTAGTTTATATCCTCACCTCTTATCTTCTCTCAAATATTCTAGTTTCTACTAGAACATGTATTGTCCTGTATCTAGAAGTGACCCCGTGTATTCGAATAGAGCCTAGATCCTAAAATAATGGGGAAGTGGGCACTATTTTTGGAGCCTTTCTGTGTGTAGATGACTTCAGTTAAAGACAGAAATAACCTGGGTTCACGTCCTATTAAGTATTGATTACACGTTTTAACTGATGTTAAAATTAACTATCTGCTGAACTGGGGAGCTCCCCCAGTTCAGTTCTCTCTCTGTCTCTGTATCTCGCTCTCTCTCTCGCTCGCTCTGTCAAAAATAAATAAATAAATAAAATATTTAAAAAAAAAAATTAACCCTCTTGTTACTAAAGTTAATCAAACAAAACTGTCTGCAGCATGGAAGGGATGGAGTAACGTTTCATTTAATGCTTGTCCCCAGGCGCTGAGGATAGGAGCTGGCGGCAGCAGCAGCCACAGAACCTGCCCATCCATGCTTGCCCCAAATGTGGAGAACTTCTTCCTGACATAGATACGCTGCAGATTCATGTCATGGACTGCATTATTTAAGTGTGGATATTTCACCTCCCACAGACTGTTGGTCAACGTCAGATTTTTTTCCTCCATGAGTTGTACTTCTGTGTTATTCATTGTCACTTACATATTTTGGCTCATTATGTTTCATTTTAGGAGAAAGAAGAAAATTGGTATGTTCCACGTAGGACATTTTCTTGTGGATTTCCATAAACTTGCACAATAGAATCCTTAATATACCATTCTTCTGATAATATTCAATTTATTTTATTGTTCCGTTTATGTGAGCACTGGACTGTTCATGCATTTAATGAGTGTGTGTCGTCATGGGACACAGTAAATGTCATTAGATGGAAGATGCCTCATCATAAACTTTTAAGAACCTTTTAAGGGGGCAGGAAGAATGAAGCAGTCACAGATTTCATCAAGAAAAATGTTTCTGAAGTATTTTCAAAATAAATTACATTGTTATTTTTCTTCATCCATTTAAGACAAATCTTGTAGGGGTTGTGTGTATATGTGTATGTTGTAGTTTTACTGCAGCCACAGTAATTGTACCAAAGTTATGATACAGCACTTTTCCTACGAGCACTGTGAGCTGTTACTTGATCATCAGGACAAGGGAAAAAATACTGGTTCACATGAAGCCAGGTACATTAGGTTCACTGTATGGAATGTGACCGTTCAGAGTGCAAAGGAGGTACCTGTGTTCTTTCACTGTGCTGTAGGTATGTGGGCTTGTATAGTAGTTCACTGATTTCTAAAAAGTACAACTTTATTCATTCTCTTCCTGGATCAGGCTATATATTCATAATCATAAAAACTGATTGCAAAATAAAATTTTGCTTATGACTTTTTCACACTTTTCATATGTGACTGGCTGATTTCATAGGATGCATTTTCGGGATTCAGATTCATATAAGCTTATTACTTAATTCAGATTTGTTTTGTTAATCTTATGACTATGAGCAAATCCCTTTACTAGAGACCAGTATGTGCCGAGTTAGAAATCGTTCTCGCCACGGAGGTGAAAAGATAGGCATGTGCCGTATCTGTTCTGAGATTATCTAATACTTATTCAGCCATAAAAGTAAACAATGACCTTATGCATCTAGATCCTAAAACATTTAAGAGAAAATTAAAATTATCTCCTGTTTGGCTTTGTCATAACAGTCTCTCCTAGACAAACTTGATTGAAATAAATCTTTTTTTTTTAAATATATATATATTTATTTATTTATTTTGACAGAGACAGAGAGAGAGAGATACAGAGACAGAGAAAGAACTGAACTGGGGGAACTCCCAGTTCAGCATATGGTTCCGCACGGGCTGGGGCTGGGATTCGATCCTTGGTCCCCAGCTCTGCAAAGTGAGCACTTAACCCACTGAGCCATCCCGGCTTCCCCGATTTTTTTAAATAAATCTTTTTTTTTAATATATATTTTTATTTATTTATTTTGACAGAGACAGAGCGAGAGAGAGACAGAGACAGAGAGAGAACTGAACTGGGGGTGCTCCCAGTTCAGCAGACAAACTTGATTTAATACACACGTTACATGTGGAATCAAAACAGGAAATCAAACAAGAATCAAAATATTTATATCTTCCTGCCAAATGGACAGTTCAAATTCAACAGTAACTTAAAAGGACTCCCCTACCTCACCCCCCGGGGAGAATGTTTGTTAAAAGCATTTTGAACATTAACTAACATGCAAACCTCCACAGCGTCCCCGTCAGCCTGAACCCAACATCTCTCCCTGTTCAAAACAAGCTCCTCCATTTCTATAATTTTGCCAGTCTCCCGGGTATTGCCAACACGGCCACTGTCCTCTCCTCTTCCTGCCAAAGGTCATTTTTCTTCGGTCAGCTACCAAAGCAGACAGCTTTCCCTTCGTAATATATTTCCTATTTGTCCCTTTCCTTCAACT